>SNQJ01S0139210.1:0-25246 GCA_010110895.2 Picea sitchensis | reverse complement strand
TGGAATAAATGAGGAAAGAGGGAAAACTACATGGGAAACCCTCCCTCCCCCCTTCAAATTGAGCATAAGAATATTAGGACAAGAAGATTGGCAAAAAATGCCTCAAGCCATAATTCTCAACATTGTATTCATATTAATGATACAAATATAGAATACAATAATGAAACCACCTCAATTGTTCTCACATCAACACGTCACCAGGAGATAAGGTAGGAGGAGACAATATAGGAATCTAGAAACACACTTAGGATAACAACTATATCCTAGTATGTGAAATATAAAAATGTGGTATACTAAGACTTAATGATTGTATATGACAAAGAGGTTAACATTCCCCCCCTCAATCATAATTACAAACAAAAATACCAACAAAGTAGGTGCATAAGTTGGTATATCTCCATGTCTTCATGCTAAAACTCCTGAGATGAGCCACAATGAAGAACTGCCTAAAAAACCACCAATCTGGATGTTGAATTTGTTCATCTGAAATAAAATAGAAGAGAGATGAGATATGGAAGTGAACAACTGCAATATCTGAACATTCCTTGATTGCTTGACAATTTGATCATTTTTCCAAGTATTTTAGCTAGAAGAATCTGATGTCTTCTGCTAATTGGTAAACATGTAGTATCACCACTCTACTATCAATGTATAACCAAAATGCTCTCTGAATCTATGATTTGGGATGACCAATTGATACCATGTATATGATGGTTTTTGGATAAACACTAACCAAACTTGACACTTTTAACATCCCAATGTATACTATGTATTATTCAATTACAAGTCATTGAACCATAATTCTGCCAAATTCTGTCATCTACAGACCGCAATTTCCCATTTGGAAAATTTCATGCCCATATGGCATACTTGATGTTTGTTGTTGTCGAAACTTTCTGTCTGACAACCATCTTCAATTCCATCATCAATTCCCCCCTTTGTCAGCTGAAAGGAGAGACCAAAAATGGTTTCATGAACCATCGTCACTGAAATTTTGAACTCCCCCCCTTAAGGTTTATGAGAGTTACATCATTCTACTCCCCCCTTCTATGCTCAAGAGAGTATCGTACTTGTTCCATTTGAGTACAATACAAAGAGGGAATGTGGAAAAAACCACATGTTATCTCATCCCATGAGGGCCATGCTCGAAATATACGCCATAAGGGGACCACTCATGTCAGGTACAAAAAATTCTATGTACTACAAGATTGGTCTTTACTCGAGATTGAATTCTTTGGTAATACTTATATAACCACTTGGTTATTGATGACCATTTCCAAGTATCAATCCACTCATATTGAATCTTCAGTCTTGCAGGTTTCTTCAGTGTTGAACATATGTCTGAAGAATGGTTATGCTTGCCACAATGTTGGAAAGGATGGATATCAAAACACTGATTCTCCATGTGACCAAGTCGATTGCAATGTTGGCACTTAACATCCTGATCTTCGACATTTGAAGTTGACTTTTCTTGAAGAAATCCAAAACTCACAAAAAAAATGGTTTGGAGTAATTTGGAATATGAAAACTGTTTTGATTTTCATATCCTAAGCTATGTCAATTCCTATTGAATTTTAATCCTTCCCAAGGTCTGATGATCCTATTGAAAATATCATTTTTTACTTGATGATGTGCTTCACATTTACTTTCACTTATAATTATTGTATCACTTTGTGCTTTGGCATCATCTGCTTGCAATTCATTTTCATTTGAAGTTTCTTCTAAAGTTGGCTTGTTGATTTGTTCCTTCACCAATTGTTGATCAAAATCATCATCATCATCATCATCATAGAGAGGGTTGTTCTAAACAAAACTAGTTCAGAAATCTTCACTGGCTGTTGACTTTTGAGTTATATCAACTCATAATTCAATAGACGAGATTGTTCTTGTATGATTGTCCTTGGATGATTATTATAAATTTAAATTTATCCCTTACTTAAAATTATAAAGGACTATGCAAACTTTTTAAAAGTAAAGGCATTTGCAAAGGTTATACTTTGTAATAAGGAATGTGAAAGGTTGTAAACTTTTAAGAGTTGTTTGGCCCGGTGAAACTCTTATTTTGTAAAAGGATTTTTAGGTGGTGAAAATCTTATTTTGTAAAAGGATACTTGGGTTCTTACTGAGTTAGGAGTGAGGATTATTGGAATCATTATTTTGTAAAATGGTTTTTGGTGAAGGGAACCTAGTATATGTTATAAGGGAATATTAGGTGAAAGGTTTCAGGATTGTAATTAGTAAGGGTGCATCATTATGATACCAAGAAGTCATCTCAAATAAAATCAAATGTTTTTCCTCTGATACCAATTGAAGAAATTGAGCATAAGAATATTAGGACAAGAAGATTGGTGGAAAATGACTCAAGCCATAATTCTCAACATTGTATTCATCTTAATGATACAATAATGAAACCACCTCAATTGTTCTCACATTGACACCTCATCAGGAGATAAGGTAGGAGGAGATAATATAGGAATATAGAAACACACTTAGGATAACAACTATATCCTAGTATCTGAAATATACAAAGGTGGTATACTAAGACTTAATGATTGTATATGATAAAGAAGCTAACAAAATTATAATGCATAAAAAAAAATGAGAAGGAACAAAAAACAGTTGCCAAGCAACCCTGTCCTTCACTCCAAGAAGACCTCGCAATTTTGCAAGTTTGTGCTCGTTGAATATTTTGTTGAAGATGAACTATTGTGCATGGATCTGATGAAGTATATGCACCATTTATATGTCCATACATATCCAATTTCTCTTCTTGTAATGAATAATATCTAAATAAAGTTTGGATGAAACTTTGAAACCGTGCTAAAATTTTGTTGAATTTAAAATGATCATAGTAAATTCACTTCCCGAACTCCAATTCAGATGATTTGTTTTTTTAAATTGGATATATTCCCGAGAGGAATTCAAATATCCAATTTGTTTCTGAAATTGTTTATCAAAAAATATCAGAATTGAGTCTGATGTTTGTGACTCCTTTTTTGTCTCCTGAGATGCATGCATTGGGCATGGAAAAGTGTTTTCATGTGACCCCTGAGATGCATGCCATATATATTCCACATGAAATTTAGAAAACAAATATGAAATGCAGTAGAAATCATCTTCAATTAATGGAATACAATTTTTTGCAAATACTTTTGTAGAAGACTCTTCATAATAAGAGGCTTGATCTTCTGATGGCTTCTCTTCTGACTCTATATGTTCAACCTCCTCCATGAAATATTCATAATCTTCTTTATTCCCGAATAGAACCTCCAATTTGGTCCATAATTCATTTGGAGTTGATTCTTGTGAGTCATCATATACTTGATGGACAATTTCAGGAGAAATAAACAAGAGGATACATCCTATGTAAATATCTTGTCTATTGAGAAAATAATTTTTCTCATCAGTCAAATCAGGCTCTACTTCCATTGACATATTTATTTGGTACAAGCCTCTGCATCTCAGAAGAAGCAAAATTTTTGGCTTCCACTCCAAATAGCTATGTGGTGTGAGAAGTATTGTCGGCGAATAATCCATCTTTTTTGAGTTCTTCAATATTCAATACCTGCAAAAACATATTTGTTGTAGATTTTTCTTAGTAGTCTGTCGGCTCTGCTACCATGTAAATGTGTTGAAAATGCACAAAATAGATCTAGCTAGAAATACCATACACATTTGCAGAGAGAAATTGAGAAAGAAGAAGCAAGAGAGAAAGAATGGAAGAATTCTTATTAACCATATTCCACACTCAAAGAATGAATAATTTACAATAGATATAGGATACATGAGTAACTAATGAGCCATAGTGGTGGTATAGAGCGGTCTAGACACACACCAATAGTTATGGTAGTAAAACGCCACCTAGTGTAGTTGCTTAGGAAGTTACAAAAGTGAACTGCCACCTAGTCTGATCTAACTAGTCTATCAGTCTTCAGTTAACTGGATGAAACATACTGAAGTGAAGAGGAGATAAGGGAATCATGAGTAATTATCTAGTCTGGTGATGATCCTAAGGACAATGTGCATTAGTTGGTGATGATCCCAATGTTGCATGGTGATAATCCCAATGTAGCATCTAGACTCCACTCATCTGATCAAAATGAAGTGAAAACTAAAGAGAATATTCTCCCTAGAGGAATATTCTTCCTAAAATATAGGAGATTTAATAATGACTAATAAACAAAGAAAAACCTTAGGAAAGATAAATTCTAGGTGTGTGTGAAGTAACTCCAACAACCCTTTGGTTCGGAAAATGCTCCTGCAACTTTCATGATATTTATGGATGATATATTGCAACCTTTCACTAATTATTTTGTGGTGGTATATCTGGATGATATCCTCATCTTCAGTAAAAAATGGGTAGAACACTTGCAACATATTCAACAGGTTCTTAACACTCTGTGAAAACACAAGCTATATGCTAACTTGGAAAAGTGCTCCTTTGGCATGAACAAGGTCTAATACCTAAGCTACATTGTTGATGAGAATGGTGTTCATGTGGATCCATCCAAGATCCATGTCATTGGCGACTGGCTAGCTCCGACCATGTTATCTGAGCTTCAACATTTCTTAGGACTTGCCAACTTCTATTATAGGTTCTTGTTGGCATTCTCCCATATTGCATGGACCCTCAGCCAAGTGACCAAGGGTGGTGGCACAAAAACGTTTGTGTGGGTGAAGTCACAACAAAAATATTTCGATGATCTAAAACATCGCTTATGCTTAGATCTAGTACTCTCCTTACCTGATCTAGAACAATCCTTTGAGATTGAGACTGATTCCTCAGACTATGTCTTGGGTGCATTTCTTACTCAACATAGGAATCCAATGGCATATCATAGTGAGACTCTATCAAAGGCCATTCATAAGTACCCCACTTATGAAAAATAAATGTATTCTATTGTGCAAGTCCATTTACAATGGAAGAACTACATTCTTAGGAAGGAGACAAGCATACACACTGATCATAGGCTATTGTAGTTCATTCAAACACAAGGAAAATTACATAATGACCATCATCAAAAGTGGTCCACATAATTGCACCAGTTCCATATCAACATCAAATATAATATAGGGAGCACCAATTGTGTCATTGATTGCCTTAGTCGACCCCCAATTGCAGCGTTAACCATGGTTCTTCACTCCTATTGCCGTGAGCCATCCTAGTGGCCCTAACTCTATGATAGAAATCATGACTTTGATACCACTTATTAGATGTTAGGCACATGTATGAATGCCATTGAATTTCATCTTTAGGATGGCATGTTATTTCATATGGGACACTTTAGTGTTCATTCAATAAAGCGTATGAAGGGGATTTAGGAATCTCACTACAGTCAGATGGAAAGACATTTGGTGTGGAAAATACGATGGCAGTAATACAAAAGAAATTTTTTTGGTCAAAACTTCGACATGATTTCAAAAAAAATATTAGATCATGCATTTCTTGTGCCCCTTCCAAACTAGCCACCAAGAATCAAGGTTTTTACACCCCTTTGTTGACTCCCAACATGCCCTAGGAATCCATCTCGATGGACTACATGTTTTTCCTTCTATCAACCAAGCAAGGAAATGATTGTGGTTTTGTGGTTGTTGATCTATTTTCTAAGATGGCCATTATGATAGCCTGCAAGAAGAGAATCACAACATAGGCCATTTCCAAGCTATTCTTCGAATGGGTATGGGTACGTTTTGGGATAAAAAAAACAATAATATCAAATTGGGAAAGTAGGTTCCTTAACACATTTTGGTCGATCCTCTTGTCACCGTTGGACACCAAGCTCACTAAATTCACTGCCTTCCACCCCCAAATTTATGGCCAGACATAAGTTATCAATCATATGATCATGCACATATTGTGAATGTACAAATCCAAGCATCCATGCACATGGGATGATATTCTCCCCTATGTTCATCACAACTACAAAATATCCCTCAATATATCGATCATCCATAGCCCCTTTCAGTTGGGGCTCGTATTTCAATCATTGGGTACTATTGATGTCACACAACCCCTTGTGATGAAACCGATAGAATGTTCCCATGCTCACTCAGAGGCATAGAAATAAAATAGGTTTACTGAATGGATTTAGAACTTCATCCAATAGATCCATGACATTTTTCATAAAGCCAATCCTGAGCACAAGCATTTCCATTATCAACATTGGGTGTCACACAAGTTTCAGGTGAGATACAAGGTCTAGTTACATTTGTAGAAAGAGTGCCTTACAAGGCCCCATCAGAATATTCATCCACTTCTCTATGGGACTTACAAGATCACCAAGGCTATGGATGACAATGCATTTGAGCTAAGTATTCCCCCTTCCTTGGTATGCACCCAGTGTTCAATATGGACCTCCTTCATCTATACTTCCCACCATTATTGGACACATCATAGATCACAGAGCAGTTGACACTGACATAGCTCAACCCTGATTGCATGGAATAGAAAACCATTGATCATATTAGGGACACTAAGATTAAGGGCATTCATCAACATACGATACAACTTTATTAGGTTTTCAAAGTAGGACAACTCCTGCACCAAGGCAAGTGGCTCACCTTAGGCCAAGTTCAACAAAAATTTCCTCATCTGATGGAGGAACTCAACACAATTGAAAATGTTTCCTCCTAAGGGTGGAGGATTGATCCAAGTGGATATCAGTGGCCACCCACCTTTTCCAATTAACTCACATACAATGTTCATCTTGGTAGTTGTTTCTAGCTTTTTGGTTCCTAAACTTCTTGAGCCTTTTTTAGTCCCTAAAAAACGTTTTTTGGTCTCTCCATGGTCACACTATAGACAAAGTTATAGTGTGACAACAACATGTGTATTCCTTGGACAAACCTTTCCAATGGGCTATCATTCACCTAAAATGAATATCGTATGAAAAATTTATGACCCTAGGAAGTTGATGTACCAACTTACCCCATTAGGGCCCACATGACTTTTGGTGCTTCAACTCCTAGGGTTAGGTTTTTGGATGTCTAGGGTTTTATCATTCATTTTTTATGTTGAAAATTCCTTTTGAGCCTACTTGTACTCATCTTCTTGTGAATGAGCATAGTCACCACATCTCTTATCAGAGATAAGATGCCACCATTCTAGCAAGCTTATTTCAGTATGTATTTCCACAGTTTCAACATTTTCTCTTTATTAATAGAGGTCAAGTTTTGTTGTATCTCTCTGTATTTATTTTATATACATTTGCATTTCATTTTTTTCCATTTATAAATATGGATGAGTATGATTGTTATTGAATCTCTTTGTGGAAAGAGAAAACCCTTGCTTGGTGGATTGAAGACTTGGTTCGTTGAGTTCTTGTAGGTGGAGGAGAGTGGCCTTAATATTTATCATATGATGAATAAAATAAATCTTCCCTCGTGGAATCATACTATGGATAGGGGTTTTCCAGCTATGAAAACATGAGGATAAATTGTGCCTATGGCTACGTGGAAAGTGACACACCCTTCAAAAGTTGCCGGCAATTTCTGAAAATTCAGATAAGTGTTTTTTTTTGTTTGGTATTGTCATGACTAGTTTATTTTATACTATCTATTTTCTTCACTAGATGATTGTAGAATTTATTATCCTGTTTAATGATGGAATTATCACTTTGATTGTCTAACTAACTAGGAAATTTTAAATAAAGTTGGAAATCATACTCAGTTGATTGGATTCTACATGTCTCTGTTTGGAAATCTAAGCTATTAATATTGGGTTTCTACTAAAATTAGGAACTAATTGTTGTCTAATCACTTGTGGTAGTCTATATGAACTGATCCTTAAATATTAGTAAAATTCAAGACAATATAGTCCTCAAAAAACAACTTGGCAATTATGAAAATGTTATTTGTTTTAGAGTCTTAAAGGTTGGGAAACTAGTTTTGGTCTCTCTATTGGTATGGAAAGTCTACGCTAGAAGACGGTTCTGGGTCTGAGCAATTTATATCCAACAATGTACTGGTCTGTAAGGGTCATATCAACCATCATTGGTTCCCTTTACCATCCCCTCCCATGCATCATGATCCATACTAGCCACCTCCTTTTAGTAGTTGTGTCACATTTTTCCCTTTTTATTTAATATCATAACACACACACACACACACACACACACACACACACACACACACACACACACAATACATTTAATAACAAGGTTCATTGTCTTTTCCAAATCATCATGACAGGTCTGTCCATAGAATTTTATCCAAATATAATTATATTTACAAGATGCAGAAATAGGGGTATTACTATCCCCTCCCCACTAAAGGAACACCTTCCTCGGTGTTCTACATGTCATTGTGGTTTGTAACAACACTAGTTGAACAAATGTTTAAGGATTATTAAGTAAAAATTAATTAGTGGATTAATCGTCTTAATATGGTATTAATTAAACAGGATAGGTATAATAATACTAATTAAATAATTATTAATTAATTAATGGTTGCAATTAGATTAATTAATTGATTAATTAATTAATGGTTGCAATTAGATTAATTAATTGATTAATTAATTAATGGTTGCAATTAGATTAATTAATTGATTAATTAAGTACCTATTATATTCAATAACTTGGGAATTAAATTTAGAAGGGATAATAAGTTATATTGTTTAAAATAAAAAAAAAAGGAAGTTCACGTACACAACAAGGGATAACTTATTAATAATTATGGGAGGATGAAATAATAAAGGAAAGGATAAGGGGCATTAACGAGGTGGTGGGAAGTAAATCGTGGAGTGGAATTGAGGAGGTGGAGGGAAGGTTTCTGAGGATCATTGGAGAGGGAGATGGGGTGGTGCTTTTGGGGCTCTTGGATTTGTGAGGAGGTGGGGTTTTGGAGTAGGATTGTGTCAGTCACAGTTTTGGGTTGTTGTTGGAGGTTTTGTTTGAGGGCAGGATATCCATATAGTATCCTAGAGCTAGGAGATTACCTGTGTGGCGGGGGTGCAGCTAGATTTTAGGCTGATGTTTACATGGATTCCCGGCCGGTCAACAAGGCAACAACAAGGCAACAAGTAGTGTATGAGACCAGTGGTGAAATTGTGTACTTTTTTTTTTTCTATAAGATTTTAATATTAGTTAATTTAAATTTGTGTGCTCAAAATAAGTAATATATGAATTTTTACTGTTTTGCTCATTTAAAAGAAATTAGTGAAATTTATGAAATTAATATTGTTACAATTCATGTAATTTTTAGATGTAAAATTTATTCGGCACCCTACATAAATTATTAACAAAAAAAAATTAGAGATGATAAAATATCTAATAAAGAAAAAAACCTAAAAAAACAAAAGGTTTAAAATATATGTTAGTAAACGTTTAAAAGATTTATATTGTTAGTCTTTAAAAAAACAATAAATAATGTTACTGTGATTTAAAGATTATTAAATCGAAGGGTTATTTTAAGATTTTATTAGTTAAAGATTTAAAAGCTGTTTGGAGTCTATAGGTTTTACAGACAAGACCACCACTACTAAATATGGGAACAACCAAACCTGCTTGCCCTACGTATGCGCCTTTAAAAAAAGCGTGAATAATAATATAATATACACAGCAAATTAAAAGTAATTATATTAATTAATTAAAAATGAAATTATGATTATTAAATTCATTCAATGTTTTTGGAGTCCAGAGTTAGACACTGGATACTCCCATAGGTCAGTCTTTACAAAAGTCCACCATGCACCATTACTGCGATGTGACTTTAAAATACTTTCACCAAATACTTTAATTATTGTACCCAGACTACCCACAATGTGAGAAGAACACTAATATTTGCAGAAGCGTTACATGCTGCTGAGTGAACATGAAACATGTCTAGGTTGGATGAAGTATTTAACAGATGCCACGGTTTAATCCTATTTAATCATTAGACGTGGTGAATATATATAATATACAACATTTTTAATGTGATTAGGTAAATGTTAAAAAAAAAAATGGCATGTGCGGATGCCTTGATAAATGCAAGAAAGTTATAGACAATAAGTCAGGCCATTGATTTAGGAGGACTGACTAAGAATATGTAACATCTTTAATGCACGCCATCGGATCAGGGGTTTAAGGTTAAATAGGTTAAAAGATCATTAAATATACCCCATTTTGTCAATAGAGTGTACACATATAGTGATAAATTAATAAACATAAGATTGATCACTTTAATCAAGTTGAATGCGAAAAGTTAAAAGGGCTTATACTAGGACAAGAGGGAAGGAGGAAGCATATGCACTATGACAGTAAGCCTAGGAAGTGGCGAGTAAGGAGCAAGGCTAGCGTAGCTACAAGGAAAGGGAACCAATAGTTATTTTTACGTGAGGCTGAAGGAAATCCAAGCCGGCTAGTTAATCCTAACCCTAACCTAGACAATTCCCTAATGGAGTAATGTGCATTTACAGACAAGTAAATATAACTTACGCCTAACTTTATTTCTAAGTTTAAGTAGCACCCGTTTGAAGGTCCTTAGACGTCACCACGACAACTTGAGGGTTGATGCGAGGAGTTAAAACATCTGGGATAGTCCAAGACTTCGAGAAGAGGTGTGGCGAGGGGAGAAAGCGTCTCATAAATGCCCTTTACCACAGTTACCTGCCACCCGGCCCCAGACAGCCCTCATCACTAGCTCATTGGGAAGAAGACATTAGCAGACTTTAAAGGGGATGACAGCTGGCGGGGGACTCAGTGGAACCCCCAGGTGGGCAGATGATCTAAGAAGAGTCAAGGGATTAGGGGGAGGACTTTGCAGAGATATCATCAGAGAGTTCTGAAGATCAAACTTCGAGTTTGTGGAAGTCACGCTAGTGAGCGTGAAATCATGGTTTGAGGGCACTTGACCAAGACAGCAGGGACTATCATAGTCCAACTCAAGGCAAAGATTGCCATTTTTAGTTAGAGACAATGCCTTGAACTAATTGGAGGCGGCCTAGAAGAACAATTGCACTAGGTACCCGGACGGTGTCTTCAAAACTTTCAAAGGAGGTTCAGGAAGGAAATGTGAAACTTACTATGAGGAACAACGAGGGTAGGGGCATTTCATGCCTTAGAAGCGGAAGCAATTGTAGAGAGGGAATGGCAGTCCATGTTATGGGCCGAGGTAAAATATTTTTTGTATATGGATAATGATCAATGACATGAAATTAGCGATACATGTATTGAACCCTAAGATAAAAGAATATGGGATGTGGGCCGTCTTTAGTAGCCCAGTGGAAAGTATGCGTTCTGTGGAGAGAACACATAGAACTTACAAGAATGAACATTCTGCATCGCCTGGATTAAATAGGAAGGAAAGGCCAGGATATTTCGCGGGGAGGGATCAAAACTCCTTTACCATATGGTAACAAAGTTAGCATGAGGATAGTAGGCGAGGATTTCATTAAATGGGTACAACATCTCATTCATCATCCAATGATACTGACGGATCGACCATCGCGGGGAACAACTAGTAGGGGAAAAGGTTCCAGGGGAAGGAACTCAATTAAGAGACAGTCACATAACAGAGCACAGCTTCAATATCGTGTTACCTGTTGAGAGTGAGGAGGACCCCATTACGACATGAAGCGCCTAGAGTTACAATCACCGGTTAGTGCATAGAAGGAAAAAGCAGATGGGGAGAACAGAAACGACCACAGTTGTCAGCGGTTAATAGTCGCCAGGGCGAACATCAATCCGCGGTGGTGTTAGAGTCATGAAATGTGTCGATATGATATTAATATTTTGTTTGATTACGAGATGCGACCAGATAGTTTCATTTCATCTTGCGCATTAGAAAAGTGTGGGTTTTGCGACCCTACGAACCCGCGATGAATTTAAACATAAAGTCGAGATGGATTCGGGGAAAAACAAGCGGTAGAACCTAACATTGATAATTTTCTAGTAGACACGGGGTAGTATTACTACCGAGGTTGAAATTACGATCACTTCTCTGGGGCATATGACCTAATCCATTGGAATGGATTGGTTAGAAACTCATTGATCTTTGGTAGATTGTTTTACGAGGCGTGCTGTGTCGATGATGAAGGAAGACCAGTAGAGATCCATGGTGTACAGAGAAAAGATTCTTTACACTTTATATCAAATATGAAGGTTAAGCGATGCTTGAGACGAGGTTGTTGACTTTATAGCAAGTGGAAGCGATTGGGCAGAAAGGAAGGGACCCTCATTGGATCCCGGTGCAGTGATAATGAGAATTCCGAGGGATGTTTTTCAGAGCGAGTTACCGGGGTTACCTCCCGAGAAGGAGCTTGATTTTACAATTGGTACAAAACACAGTGCTGAGAACCAATCTCAAGACTCCACTTATCCCGGATGACAACGCCCGATTTGTGAGTTGCAAATTCAGTTGAAAGATTTATTGGAATTAGGGCTAATAAGGCCAGTGTCTCACCCTGGGGCACAACAATAATTTTTGTAAAGAACTGGATGGATCCTTACATTGTAATTTCTGAGGGACTTGAAGCTGATACTACAATGAAAATGATAGGATACCGAATAGATGACCCTCTTGATCCCGAGATGAAAGGAAGCGAGCGGTATTCTCAAAGATCGATTGTGACGGTATCGCCAGTTAAGGATTAAGGAAAGGTGATATCCCGAAAACTTCCTTTCAAACTTGGTTTTAGACATTACAGGTTGTAGTAGTACCTTCGGATTGACCAATGTGCGGCCCGGTATTCATGAACCTCCATGAGCGGCCATTATTCTAGAAGTACTTAGAACCATTTTGTTACAAACATTTTTTAGATGACATCCTCATCTATACCAAGAATGAAAGATAACACGAGGAACACTACAAAATATTTGTTGTCTGCCTTAGAGAGGAACAATTGGCGGGAATTTGTCGGTACCTTCTTCGAAAGAGATCCACTATTTAGGTCATATAATTTTAGGAATCTTTGTGGACTGGAAAAGGTAAAGAACCATTATGGAGATAGCTAGTGCGAAAAAATACATGGTGGGAACTTCATGGGCAGTGAGTTATTGATTTGCGGAGGATTCTCAAAGAAATAAGCGAAACCATCACCACTTTTACTGCAATGAAGGGGTGGGGTATGAATGGGCGAGAATAATGTGATAGTGCATTCATTGGGCTTAAGAGGTTACTAACTGGTGTGCCAATTCTAAAGTGAGATGGAAAGACTTCCTGGTCTGCCTGAGGATGCCTCAAAGCAAGGGTTGGGGCTACAATGGTGGAGTGATAGATTATGTGTCAAAGGAAGTTGAAGCAGAAGAGGCATAGGTTTGGGGTGTTTAAACAACAGGCACTATCGCATTCGGGTGTGGCAGAACATTAAAATTTAAAAACATCTTCCATAAAGATCTTAATGCTAGGTAAAGCGTGGAATTGGAGTTTATGAAATTCAAGTATGATTTGGTATTTCATATATAAAGGAAAGGAAAATGTGGTCAAATGGAATTAAGGTAGGAATGGCGTGTCTTCTCCTTAAAGGTCAATCTGAGGGAACACGTGTTGAAACAACTCCCAGGAGACAGTTGGTATTTTAAGGTTACTTCAAACCTCCGGAGAGGCGGTTAGAATCCAAAGTATGAAGGATATGGTCTGGAAAGCAGATGGTGGCTAGATGTTAGTAGGATGTACATCCCGAGAATGGGGATATTTGAAGCATCATCTTGAAGGAAGCCCATATAGCACTTCATTGTGCGCATCCGAGTGTGAAGAAGATATACCTGGATATATGAGGAAGCTCTTCTTTGGGTAGGCATGAATCATGATGTAGTCCATTTCGTCGCCAAATGCCTGGGTGTCAACAAGTGAAAGCCGAATACCATCACCTGACAGGTATCCTACAACCATATGATGTTTCTATATCCAAGTGGTAAGTCATTCCTATGGATTCTGTTGTGGTTTTCGCTCATCTCCTTAGACACAATGCCATTCTTGTGACCTGTGGATAAGTTAACCAAAATTACTCACACAATTAGTTAGACACTTATGATGTCACTGATTTGGCATGTGTGTTTGTAAGCGAGTTTATCTGTTTTCACGGGATACCTAAAAATATTATTTCATATAGGGACTCAGTTCAGCTACAGGTTTTGGACAAATTTACAGTCGGCGTTGGGGACTCATTTGAACTTAAGAACAACTTATCATCCAAAAACAGATGGGAGACTAAGGGAAGTAAATCAAGTCATGGAAGGCATTCTTAGGATGTATGTAATGGAAAAAAACATCAAAATGGGAAGAATAACTACACTTAGTAGATTTTTCTTACAACAACAGTTATCATAGTTCCATTGGGATGCCACCTACGACTTTGCATGGGGACATTAGAGTACCATTGAGTTAGGATAGACTAGAAGGCCAGGAGTAATAGTTGGGCCATAGTGATTCAGGAAATGGAGGAGCAAATTGTGAGGATTCAAAAAGACCAGGCACCAGACTAAAGGAAGCCTTACAGGGATAGGAAGAGAAAAGTTATGTGGATACTGCGAGGGCCAAGCCAGAAGTTATGAAGTGGAGACTAGTTTTCATTACATTATCCCGAGGAGCCCTAGCGAATATTACCATATGGTTCGGAAAGGGACAAAGTTGTCACCTGAGTTTATAGGACCATTCAAGATCAAAGAGAAAATTGGACGTTACACTCGTCTGTCAGCACCCACGCATAAAAATATAATGTATTTCATGTATCTATTTTCAACATTATGTGTGATGGAATCCAAATTGGAAAGGAATTGCAATTGCTCCAGACATACAGGAACCCTCACAGTAGAAACCCAGTTACACATATTGGACGTGAGTCTGACATTTCGGGAACCATCTAGTAGATAGAGACTGGGGTCTAGTGGGACAGAAGTATAGTCGAGGATCTGCCTACTGGGAGAGAATCAGAACCTCTGATGAGACTATCCCTCACTATTTTGACCTCCTCGAGAATATGTTTCTCAAATTTTGGGTGTATGTAACGCTACCTTTTGATTTAGACAGCCAGGGTTACTTGAGGCCTATATACTTTCTTTTTCTAGTCACAGTGAAACTAAAGTATACACACAGACTTCAAATCATATGAACTTTAATGAATGACATCATTTATTGATGATGATGTATGTATCACGATCTATTATGTGAATGTAAAATTTCTGAATGTTTAAATGTTATTGATGATGATGTATATGATGCAACATATTGTGAGAATGTAGATTTAATGAATGTTTAAATGCTATTAGGATGTCAATTTGGATATGATCTACGATCTATTTTGGGTAAATAGTAATCTTATGAATAGATAATGAAATTGAATTATAGGATATTGTAAAGAGATCTAACAAATTATACTTTTGATGTTAATTTATTGGTACGGGGATACCAAATTCAAATGATGATAGTGTCTGATTACATGGTGGTAAATGCGAGAAATGTATGAGTTTGTGTTAAGACTAATGTCTAGGGTTAAGGGCTGTGAAATAGCCAAAGGGATAAAGATGATGAGAAAGTGGATATTATGACCACTAGCCAAGAAACATTATTATATGAATATTGTATGTGAAATTATATTGGTTTGGATGCATGCTATGATATGTGGATGGAGTGCATGATTTGGTGATGATAGCGCCCAAAACCAGATAAGCAATTAATGACAACTACAGCAATACGGTGCCACCGTATATTCCATTGTAGAGTGTGGACCCTAGTCTTGTTAGAAGGAGTGGAGGCATTTCCGTTATCCTCCATTGGCAGGGTGTGGACTCAGTTATGATTAGGAGGGGTGGGCATTTCCCTTGCGTGTATCCTCAAAACTTTGGTCATGGGAGGATGGTGTTAGTTCCCACTCCCCAAGACATGTGTAGGTATTGTTGTCGGATGCACTGCTAGGGAAAAACTTGGGTGGGATGGCAAACCACTTAGCTTATGGGTTCTATTTGGGTTAAGGTCAATATAGTTGATGCTCAAGATAGTCTAGCGAGAGGAAGGATAGGAATGGAATGGAAGTAGGTTAGGGAGGAAGGATGAGTAGTAATAGTTGATTATGGAATCTGTCTTATGTTGGAATTTAATGTTTTCCATTCAAGGCAAAAGAAATATGTATATATGAATATTCATAATTTAGTAACTAAACAACAATTGTCTAAATAAAATTATTTAAGCGGATAGGTATGATTAAGGGATTTATCAAACAATTGGTAGTTTGTTTTCTTTTTAAAGACTAGTCTTCTTGTGGATTGGATGCATACATAAATTACTAATGGATGATAATTTTGATTATTAGTACATGCAAGGCTTATGCATTTTATACACATTACATTTCTTGTACATATACACTGGTATGTGTGAGTTTTCTTGACTTACTTCGCAGTAATGTCGGTTACTTGTTATGAATGTGTGAGCAGTGTTTCTTTTCGCATTACACAGAGATACCTTAACCCGGAATGAAGTTTTCAGAAGGGTGGGTGTATGTAAGAACCCTAGTTGAACAAATGTTTAAGGATTATTAAATAAAAAATTAGGGGATTGATCGTCTTAATATGGTATTAATCAAACATGATAGGTATAATATTACCAATTAAATGGTAATGTGGTCATTAATAGTTTGCAATTTGATTAATTGATTGATTAACTAACTACCTATTACATTCAATAGCATGGGTATTAAATTTAAAGGATAGTATATTGTTTAAATGTAATAATAATAATAAAAGAGTTACGTGCACAACAAGGGATAACTTATTAATTAGGAGAGGATGAAATAATAAAGGAAAGGATAAGGGGCATTAGCGAGGGGTAGGTAAGGGAGTAAATGCCTTGAGTTGATGAAGGAGAATATGGAGGAAGGAGGGTTCTGGGGGGATCATTGGAGAGGAGATGGGGGTGAGTTTGGAGACTCTTGTTTGCAGAGAGGAGTGGAGTTTTGAGTGGGATTGGATCACGGGCACGAGTTCTTTGGAGGAGTTTTTGGGCATGGGACCGGGATATCCATATGATATCCGGAGCTAGGAAGTTACCTAGTTGAGGTGGAACTAGGTTTTGGGCAGTGTTTACGTAGTTCAACAATGGTCAACAAGGCAACAACAAGACAGCAAGGTGAATTAGCATGGGACAGTGTAATTCAGAGTGTGTGCCATTTTATTTGTCTCAGATTTTTATGTCTCATTGTTAAATTACATGCGTGTAATGCTCAAAATAGAAGTAATATATATGAATTTTTTATTGTTTTGCTCAATTAAAAGAAATTAGTGATATTTTTGAAATTAATATTGTTACAATTCATGTAATTTTTAGACTCAAAATTTATTCGGCACCCTACATGGTTGTTATGTACAACAATAAAGGTATGCATGCTTACATGGCATCCTCCATTTCCCATGTAACTTCATATGGACAAAGTTTCCATTGCACCTTGACCTGTACAATGGTTCTATTCTTGAGTGTAATGTCCTTCCTGTCTAGTAATTGATGATTTGGTGGAATTTTCCCTCTGGTTCCACCTAGATTATAGACCATTCAATTATATCATTAGAATCATGTACATATTTCTTCAACAATTAAACATGGAAATAATTTTTTGTTTTCAACATGGAGGTAGTGCTAGTCTATATGTTATAGTTCCCACTCTGTCTAAAATTTCAAAGGGTCCAAAAAATTGAGTTTATATCTTGGCACAAGTTCCCATTCTTAAAGAACTTATTTTGGGCTTAATCAAATATACACATGATCCTAAATTCCTAGGAGTCCTATTTTTGTCTCCATGGCTCTTACGTCATTTCTTGGGCCACTGCCAGTTATATCTTGTTGAACTACTTAATGTTCATTTCCTTTGTGATTAGTCCCACATGTGTCTGTCCATAGGTTATTCTAAAAGCTTATTGGAATGTTGCATTTCCTACCATGTAGATCCTCAAAGGACTCATCATCAAAGGTTCTTATTAGCCATTGTTATAAGCAAACTCTACGGGGTAGCTAGTTTTACCACTTCTTGGGCTTATGCATCACATGCATTAGTTTTACCACTTCTTGGGCTTATGCATCACATGCATCCTTAACACATCCTCTAGCACTTGATTTACCCTTTTTGTGTTTCCATCATTTTGAGGGTGATAAGCCATACTAAATAGTAATTTAGTTTCAAAACCAATAAATAGAGATTTCCAAAAGTTTGAAATAAATTGTGTATCTCTATTTGATATGATTTCTTTAGGCATGACATGAAATCTAAATATTTCTTTTATGAAAATATTGACAATATCTATCGCCTTTCAAGTTGACTTTATGGGGATGAAGTGAGAATCATTTCTCAACTTGTCCACAACTACCATAATGGCATCATTCCGCTTGGTTGATTTAGCTAGTCCGATGATAAAATCCATGGAGATGGTTTCTCACTTCCATTATGAAATTGATCGGGGCTGCAACAACCTTGTTGTATGTTTGTGATCCACCTTAACATGTTGACATTCTAGGAACTTGGCTAAGTATTCATCTATTTCCTTCTTCATTCTCAACCAACAAAATACTTTCTTGGTGGTTGTGATCATTTTCTAATAACGAGGGTGATCAGTGTATGGTATTTTATGTAGTTCATCTAGTATGAACCTATTCAAGTAATCACAATATTGAATATACAACCTACCTATGTAAGTTAGAAGGCCCTCATTCATCAATTGATAGCCCTCATACTTCATCCCTTTGGGATCTTTATCTAAGTATGATTTCACAGTTTTGAAAAACGCATCCGCTATCTGTGCACTTTTAACTCTCTCCTTCATGTCTAATTCACATGTACATATAGTTTTCAAATGAATCACTTTCACACTTCTACTGAGGGCATAAACCACTCTATTTTCCTTTCCCTTAAAATGTTTCATTTCAAAATCAAATTCATTAAGGAGGTCCATCCACATAGCTTGTATAGCATTGATTTTTGGTTGGTCAAACGAATATCTCAACCCATAGTGGTCGGTCATAAGTAAAAATATTTGGATTAGGAGGTAATTCCTCCACATTTTTAAACCATGAAATATGGAAGCCAATTGTAGATCATGTGTCACATAATTTATTTCATGTCCATTCAATTTTTTAGGATTCATAACAAATTACATGCCCTTCTTGCATGAGGACTCCTTCAAGTCATTCATTGTAAGCATCTGTACACACCAGGAAGTCCTTATGTGGGTCTATAATTTTCAGCACTGGTACATTAGTTAAAATGTTTTATAGTTGGTGAAAACTCGCCCCACATTCAGTGTTCCAAATAAATTTAACTCCCTTTTTCTATAGAGAGGTGATGGGAAAACCAATTTTGAAAAACCCCTGTATGAACCTTCTATAGTATCCTTCTAGGACCATAAAGGATCTGATATTAGAGACATCCTTCAGTTTAGGCCAATCCATAATTTCTTTTATCTTGTCAGGGTCAACTTCCACTCCTTCCTCAATAATGACATGGCCTAAGTAATGGACCTTCCTTTGAAAAATGTCACACTTACTAAACTTTGCATAGATCTTGTTCTCTCTTATCACTTGAAGAACTGACTTGAGGTGATCTTAATGCTATTTTATTCTCTTATAATAGATCAAAATGTCATATATGAATACCAACACAAAAATGTCCAAGAAGTTTTTGAGTACATTATTCATCAGGAACATAAAGGTGGCTAGTGCATTGGTAAACCCAAATGGCACTACCACAAATTCATAGTGTTCATATCTTGTCCTAAAGGATGTTTTATGGATGTATTCATCCTTAATTCACACTTGATGGCACCCTGACCTTAATTCAATATTATAAAATATTGTAGCACCCCTTAGTTGGTCAAACAGGTAATCAATTATCAGCAATGGATACTTATTCGTAATGCTCATCTTGTTGAGTTGCCAGTAGTCTATGCACAATTTGAGTGTGCCATCCTTCTTTTTCAAAAACAAAGTTGGTTCTCCCCAAGGGGATGCACTAGGCCAGATGTAACCCTTTTCCAACATCTCCTTCCACTTCATTTTGAGCTTAAATATATCTAATGTAATCATTCTATAGGGTGCTCTAGACATTGACACTGCTCTGGGTACAAGTTATATTGAAAAATAAATATCTCTTCTTGGAGGTAGACCTAATACCTCTTCTGTAAACAAATATTTATACTCTCTTAATATAGGATGGTCCCCTAGGATTGGTTTATTTTCCTCAACAGATTTCAACACTTGTTTTTCATACAAAGGAAATCATTTTCGTCAATACTTCTTCACTTGAAGTGTTTACATTTGTCTCGCTAAGAAATTATTTTGAATTACTTATAGGTTTTTTTTCCTCCCTTCCTCAAATTCAAACTCCAATATTTTATTATAATAATCCAACTTGGCTTTATGTGATGCCAACTGGTCCATGACAATCAATAGGTCATAAGATCCTAAAGTTAACATGTTTATGATTTCTTGGGTGTGAAATCCATTCAAAATGAATTGGCATGTTGGTATGACCTTTGTCTCTTTTCTTTTTGTTTCAGTGTCTAATTGTACCAGTCATGATTTAACATGTTTTACTTGCTAAAATTTACATTTCTCAACAGTTTGAGGGGAAACATAACTCAGGTTAGAACCAGGGTCAATCAAAATAGAAACAAGATGGTTGGAAATCATACCTTCGATCTCCACTACTAAATCTTGGTGATCCTCTTGTCGATTATCCAAGGATGCATAAATTTGTGTCCTAATCCTAGCCACATCATTGATTGTGGTAGCTTCATGGATGTTATAGAGACTCCTATTGTCTTGATTCCTATGGGGGAATTCCATCAACACATTTCCGTCTCCGCATCCCCAAATTTTCAATGGTTCTCTCCTTTTATTTTCATTCTTTCCTCGAATTGATCTCGAGGGTTTATTTCCACTTGGAGATGGAAAATTATACTGATACACACTTTTTATATGAAGAATCATCTTAGAGAATTTCCCATGGTTCATAAAACTTGAAGGTTTAAACCTCTTCTTCTTGAATCCTATTTTTCTTTCCTTTT
Organism: Picea sitchensis; assembly: GCA_010110895.2. NCBI lineage: Eukaryota > Viridiplantae > Streptophyta > Pinopsida > Pinales > Pinaceae > Picea > Picea sitchensis. Next base: position 4,286 of record SNQJ01S0139210.1, on the reverse strand, counting down.
TCCAATCCTTATGAGGTTCTTCCCTATGCTTGAATTTCTCATAGGAGTACCTTGCCTTCCTAATGGTGTCTTCTAGAGTCTCGGGTTCATTAAGCTCGATTTTGTCTCGATAGGATTGAGGCATCCCGCTAATGAATCACTGTACTTTCTCCTTTTCATCCTTGATTTAAAGCACATACCTCAAGAACTCAAGGAATTTGTTGACATACTCATCAATGGTGAATTTTCCAAGTTTGAGTTCATAGAACTCCTTAGTCCTTTCATCAGATTACCTTTCAGATATGTATTTTTTCTCAAAATAGTTTTCAAATTGTTTCGATGAGAACTCCTTCTCATGAATTCCCTTTACATTTCTAAGGTCCTCCCACCAAATGGAAGCCTTTACATTCAAGTCAAAGATGGTTATTCCAACCTTCAAGTTCTTAGAGTAGTCATGGACTTTGAAGTACTTCTTTAGGCTGAGCAGACAAAATTATGTTTCTTCCCCCTTTTTAATATCTCCATCGAAATTGGGTCATTATTATTTCTTAAACTCTTTAGGTTCATGGATTCTGGAATTTTTCCTCCTCTTTCTTATCCTATGAGAATGTAAACTAGTCTCACTGCTAGACAATTCCTTGGAGTTGTCAGTTCCCTCACTAGTAGATTCTTCAGTTGAATCATTAGTGTTAGCATGTCTCTTGGCTCCATGTTGGACCTTCCTTGAGGTTCTTCTTCTTGTGTTTCTATTTTTAGGGCCATGCTTTTGTGTCTTAGGTGGAATTTGGGTTCTCTTAGTATTATGTTTGTCCACATTACTATGTTGGAGCATAATCCTAACTTACATTAGTTTATACCTAGATTAGACTCCTAGATCTTGGTTAATACATTCATTTGCACTTTATTTCACCTGATTTGTCCAAATAGAGAATAAGGGTGCCTCATCCCTAGATTTTAGGGAAAACTGCTAATTTTAGATCAAGACTCAACTCCCGGTTCTTGATTTTCTTGATTTTTCTTGATTTATTCTTGATTTATCCTTGATTTATTCCAACTCCCCCATGAAAAACTCATCTCTTATTGGTGAATGCACACCTCCTCTTTTAGTGAGAGATTTATTCCTTAATTAACGATTTTTTCCATTACTGTTATTAGTAACTACTATTTCGGGTCAGTTAAGTGAGTTGGAATTGCTTCTCTTGTCAATTAAGTGAGATTAAGTGAGATAATGCGCATAAATTAACTCTTTTGGACATTAATGAGTGTGTGACATGTATATTTAGTGGTATAGGTCGAACTATGTGGTCTCCCTTAGCTTATGACACCTATTTTAGCTATTTCTAGCTTTTTTTGAGTAGAATTTCTATGTTGGAAATTCTATATATTCACCTCCTCTCTTCTTTTTTGAGGACGGTTGCTCATGTATATTCATTTTTTATTAATATACTTCTCTGATTTATGGAGAAAAAAATTTCTCTCATCTCTTGAATATCAACAAATTGTTTGTGTTCAATTTAACTAGAATTCTAGATCTATCGGGGTTTTTGCAGGAATTCTACATGGTATCAGAGCTAGATTGAATCTAGTGGATTGTACACGGTTTTATTTGCAGGTATAGATCATTAGGAGGCACAAAAATAAGAAATTGATCATCTCTCTCAGCCCACAAAACTCATTCTAAATCCTTTCAATTACTTCGAATGGAAGACAAAAATCTCTCTGCTCCTCTGAAGGAAAGGGATTTATCGGGTAACAATGGGAATGAAGAAAGAACCGACAAATGCAACGGAGAAGATAAATTATTTCAATAAATTGGATGAAGCAATTGGGATGATATTCCTATCAATTTCTAGAGATATCCTCTTTCATTTTAGTGGAGCCACTACTCCCGCTGTGGTCTAGACCACATTGGAAGGACTATTTAGCAAGCATGATGCAATGAGAGTGCATCAACTGGAGAATGAAATCATATCCCTAAGTCCAATTCATTTCATCAACCTGAAAGAATTCTTCACAAATTTAAAATCCCTCCTCATTTAAATTAATGCATGTGGAGTCACAAAAGGGGAAGAACAACTCATCCTTTCAATTCTCTCGAAACTAGGCCCTGAATATTCTGTATTTGTGTCGTCTTTTCAAGCATCTAAATTGACTTAGGAAAAATGGAAAATGCCTCCATTAAATGATTTCATTGTATAATTGACTCAATATCAGGATAATTTATTCCAAATGGGTGCCATAAAGTGTTCCAATAACCAAGAACTTGTGGCTACTGATGCTCCAAAGAGCAGTGGAAAAGACAAGGAAAAAGGAACGGGTAAATTTCTTGAATCGAAGAAGGAGAGATTTGCACAATCTTCAGAGAACTCTTCTGACCCTAAGGGTAAGAAGAAGAAGAAGGAAATAAAAATTTTCAGCTACTTTTCCAAATTTTTTCATCCCGAAGAAAATTGCATGAGGAAGACTATCGATGAGATGGCTAAGCAATTGCAGCAGCACAATCTCACGGTGCCCGAAAATGAAAAGAAAGATAATAACAGAATGGGAGGGAGAGCATGAGATGGTCATGATTTAATGGTTGTCACATCCACTCCATCATCTTGGATCCTTGATTCATATGCATTTAACCATATGGCTGCATCAAAAGATGAATTTTCCTCCATCGAAGAAAGCACCAGATCCCCAATTTACTTGGGAGATGCCACACCCACAAAGGTGTGCAGAGAAGGAATTGTTGATCTTGAAGGGGGATGCTTCACAAATGTGCTTCATGTTACCTCTATATCTGCAAATATTCTCTTGATATATCATATCACTCATTCCATCTCTGTAAGGAAGGTGGAGTTTACTCCGGACTCCGCAGTGATTACTGACATTTCCACAGGCTCACAACTTGCACATGGAATTGCAGATCACAGTTCTTGTTTGTATTTCTTCTCCCACTTTGTTCCTAAATATATTAGAACTATATTTCTTTCAAAATCTAATGATATCAGTAGGTTATGGCATGAAATATTTGGCCATCTAAACTATAAGTACTTGCATCAACTCAGTAAGGAAAACATGTTAGAAGGATTGCCAGCTATTAAATTCATAAGCGGTGTATGTCAAGGATGCATTCTTGGCAAGCATCCAGAGAAAAAGTTTGAAAAAGGGAAGGCACAGAGAGCTTCTTCACCTCTTGGGATGATTCATAGTGACATTATGGGCCCATTCCTGCAGCCTTCAATCAGTAAGGCTCGATATGTATTCACCTTCATAGATGATTTCTCTCGCTTTACTTGGGTATTGTTTTTGAAATTAAAATCAGAAGTATTTGAATGCCTTGTAGAATTTAAAGCACTTGTTGAGAATGAGTCTGGGTGTAAGATTAATATACTTTGTACTAATAATGGGGGGGATTATGTCAACAAATATGTGCAACAACTTTGTATTGATGCAGGTATACAACTACAACACATAGTGCCATATACACCACAACAGAACGGTGTTGTGGAGAGGAAAAATCGGTCCTTAAAAGAGATGGCAAATTGTATGCTATAGTCGAAATCATTAGCTCCCAAGCTATGGGATGAAGCTATTAATTGTGAAGTATACATTCATAACCAATTTCCTCACAAATCACTCAAAGGAACCTCTCCTTTTGAATGTTGTATTGGTAAGAAACCAAAAGTGTCGCACTTTCATATTTTTGGTTCACGAGCATGGGCTCACATTTCGACTAATAAGAGGAAGGATTTGGAGCCTCAAAGTGTTGAATGCATATTTTTTGGATATCCTGAAGGTGTCAAAGGATATATATTTCTGGACTCTCACATTGAAAATTTCATTCTAGCTCAAAGTGTGAAGTTTGAAGAAGAATCACCGTATGATTTTTCAAAAGACCCTGCCAAGGAACCGCTTCTTGTCACTGATGAGGAGGAGTCAGAAACTTCTTTGATCACTTCAGAACAACCATAAGAGCTGAATTTTAGGTCTGATATAGAGTATGAGGATAATTTCATGGCTTCTCCAACTCAGTTGCCAACTTGGGCAGAGAAAACCCTGCAAGATGCCGATGAACTAGTCGGTGATCCTGCGGATACAAGAAGGACTAGATCACAGTTTTTTGGGGCTCCTCAAGCCCTAGCTGCCACATAACCTTTTCTGCCAATACATTGATATATGTCACTTGGTTCAGATCCAAATTCACACTCTGAGGTTGCATACATCTTCGCCAAGTCCTTCAGTGAAAAGAAATTTTCAGAACTGAGAGCTATGCTTGGAGTGGTGGAGACAACTGAGTAGGTCACTTTTGGCCACTCAGC
>SNQJ01S0139209.1:0-25246 GCA_010110895.2 Picea sitchensis | reverse complement strand
CATTCTCTTATGAGGCAAGCTGCAATTACCAGTTGGAGAGAGGGAGAAGAGTGGCGCATCTCTTGGGGAGGAATATCTGTATTGGTTTGAGTTATCTCTTGAACATTGTATAAGTTATTTATGATAAGGAAGTTTTGCTGGGTTTTCTTACCCTAGAAGGTTTCCCAGGATAAATGTTGTGTCTCTTGTGAATGTGTATTTCTCAGTGATCTTGTTCTTATGATGCTCTTATCTATTGAAATGCAAAGAACTATAATAATGGCATAAACATTAACACATAGGCAGTTACCGGAGTTAACTACCACCTAGTCCTAGTTAACTAATCATGTAGTCTTCAGTTAACTGAGTCATACATGTGGAAGTGAAAGAAACACATGCAACTGCTGGTGATAAAACCGAGGTTTCCATGCATGAGTGACTTCCTCTAGTGTAACTAAGTGTAACTAACTCTAAACTGAAGAGAATATTCTCCTGGAATGTAGGAGAGGTTCATAAAAAATAGGAGACCCTCAATAATGACTAATAAACATAGTAAAAATATCTTAGGTGTGTGTAATATCTCCAACACAAAGGTCTCCTCATAGTCAACGCCCTCTCACTAAGAGAACCCTTTTGAAACCAACCATGCCTTGTACTCATCAAGTGTGCCATTTGCCTTGTACTTGACCTTGTATACCCATTTGCAGCCAATCGGTTTCTTCCCTAGTGGATGAGTTGTGAGATCCCAAGTCTGATTTTTCATCAGACTTTCATGTTCAACTGCCATGGCCTTCTCCCATTCAGGTCTCCCTATTGCTTCCTCGATCACCTGTGGCTCATATACTTCCTAAACATTGGCCATCAAAGCAAAGTTAATCGTGTTTGGATTTTATTTTCTCTTACCTGTCAATGATCGTCCCTTGATCATTTCACCTACCCAAACATCTCCAATGGTGTTGTGCCACCACTTTGGTCTCTTCTTGGGATGTTCCCCATCGAAGCTGTCACCGTGATCTAGGCTCCCTGTACCTGTATCAGTATCATCAAAATTAGATCCCGAAAACTCCTCATGCTCAAATCCTCCCCCCTTTCAAGTGGAGTTTCCCAAAGCTTGATACCTGAATTCTTAGCCAAAACAGACTATTGTTTTGTGATTTTGATCTCTAAGGAAGTCTGGAAAGGTCCATCTTCCTCATCAACTACGACATCTTTGTTGAAGCTCAATTTATTGGTGTCAACATCAACTAATATGTATGCTTTATGACTATCATTGTACCCTGCGATCATCAATGTCTTGCTCTTAGGGTGTAACTTGGTTCTCTTCTCATCTGGAATCCAAGCATAAGCAGTAGAACCAAAGACCTTAAGAAGACCGACTCTGGGCTTCCTCCTAGACCATGCATCCTCGTGGGCTTTCTGCTTCATCGCTATTGTTGGAGAGCTATTCAGCAAGCATACTACTGTGAATACTACCTCATCCAAAACCTATTGGGAACACACATGTTCTCCATTATACACCGGGCCATCTCTGTGATAGTATGGTTTTACCTCTCAACCACTCCATTCTGCTATGGAGTATAGGGTGTAGTGAACTGTCTTTTGATTCCATGTCTAGCACAAAAGTTATTGAATTCTTTTGAATAGAATTCGTCGCCATTGTCAAACCTAAGAGTTGTAATGTGACACCCCGACTCTTTTTCTACTAATGCTTTAAATTTTTTAAATTCATTAAACACTTCATATTTCAATTTCAGAAAGTACACCCACATTTTGCTGCTATAGTCATCAACAAACAAAAGGAAATACCTAGCACTGGTGACTAATGTCATGTTCATTGGTCCATAAACTTTTGTATCAACTTGTTGAAGGACTCTCCGTGCTCTCCAAGCTTGTCCTTCATCAAATAGTGCTCAATATTTCTTCCTTTCATAGCAAGACTCGCATACACTCTGAATCTTCCATTGGATGTCAAGAAGTCCATCTACCAAGTTCTCTCAAACTAACTGAGAGAGGTAGGTCAAATTAAGATGCCCATACCACCAATGCCAAACTGTATTGATGTCTGATGCATTCTTGGTTGTCAATGCATGCTCTCTGACCTGTCCAATGTCAACCAATCTAAACAGTCCATGATCCTCCACGCCAAGAGCAGTAGTTTTCATGGTCTGTTTTTCAACTATGTATCATTTGTGATTGCTAAAGTTGACATCTAGCTAGGGAAAGTGTCTCATAATCTGACTAACCAATAGTAGATTAAGCTCCATGCCTGCACATAATACAACTACACATTAAGGAAAATCGACATTTTCCCTCCAAAGGAAATTTGCACATTCCCTTTGCCAATGACTGTGTACTCTTCCCCACCACCAAAGATCATTGAATCCTTGGAGGAACAAGAAGTATACTCCATGAACAAAACATGCATGTTGGTGAATTGTCGTGATGCACCTAAATCAATGTACCAAGTGGATGACCTAAGTTGATTTGTTGGCCACTTGGCCATGAATTCATAGAAGGTTGATTCCTTCTCGTTTGTATGCTTTGCAACATGAGCCTTCTACCAAGGCCCTCCCCGGTTGGTTTTCTGACCAACCAACCTCTTTCTGCAGTGTTTCTTCATATGGTCCACCTTGCCATGATAGTCACTTGTGATGTTCTTCTGACTCCTGGTTGCATCGTCACCGCTACCTTGGCCTTTCTTCTTTGCCCAATTGCCTCTGCCCTTGACATTGGTTGCAAAGGCCTGTTTTGAACCCTCTGTCGCATTGCTGCTACTAAATTGTTTCTTCTATATGTCTTGTTGTAAGAGCATATTGCATAGCTTATCAAACTTCAAGTCAACATTCATAGTGGTGATGTTTAGGGTCTCAATAAAGTTCTCATAGGCACATGGTAAGCTTTTCAATGTGATTAGCACCATGTCCTCTTCTTCCATCTTTCAACCAATGGCAGACAACTATTATCTAATATCCTTGATCTTGAGTAAGTGCTCATGTAATGATGCACTCTCATCAATCATGATCAAAAACAGCATATTCTTCATGAAGAAGACTTTGTCTTTGTTCGAAGTCTCAAGCAACTCTTTCAAATTCTTCCAAATCTCTGCTAAAGTCTACCCTGTCTGTACCTTAGGAAGCATTTCATCTATCAAAGACAACTTAAGTAACAATATTGTTTCTCTGTCTCTCTCATCAAACTTGTCCTAGTCTCTACTAGTCCCTTGTGGTCAGGAATCGTTACCTAGGACGATAGTATCCAAGCACCTGTACTCAAATATGGCCAACATATGTTACTTCCATGTATTTCAGTTCTTGCCAAAGAACCTTTGGTTGTCTTCCAGCATGATTTTGGGTAAAGAGGCCATTGGTACAAGTCAGAAATGCAGAAATAGACATTAAAACAAAGTATAATGTTGAAAATATCTGTTCTTCCCTCCTTAAATATGCAATCCCATAGTAAGAACACCTAGATACTAGCTCTAAATAGTAGTAGTAGCCACATATCACTGAAAACACGCAGGTTTTTTTTTAATCTGTCTTTTAAAACCGAAAATCAATCGACCCCGGTTTCTAATGATCCGAAACCCTTTTGGTTCTTTGATGTGTCTTGCTGGCAATCCCTCAATCCGTCTCTAACGGCAGCAGTTCCTAGGTCTTTATGCTCACACAAATTCTATGGCACCTAGACTGTTGAAGTTGCAAGAGTGGAAACCTTGTCTTTCAAAGGCTCAAGACTCTTGATACAGCTTCGAGAATGCTAGGCTCTGATACCATATAACGATAACACGAACACATAAAGAAAACCAATATTGCTTACATAATGAGAAAGGGAAAGCTTTCTTATAAAGGGTTACAAGTTAGTCAAGTCAATCCACTTTATGAATGTGGGATGGACCAAGAAACACATTAAAGTGAAATAAAGCATAAAAGCATAAGATAACCGAAAGTCAAAGTGACTTTACTAATGCCTATGTCTAAGATCTAATTGACCATTATAATATAATATTAACAACTAAAGCCCCATCAATTTCTTGTCCTAGTAAGTCGATCCCATGGGCTTGCTTCACTTGCATTCTACCCCTGTCAATTCTCAAGCCTTCATTATTTATCAAGCCAAGCCATTTCTTTTCATCGATGGATCCATTTCAGATCACTTGTGTTGGATGGGATATAAGGGATGATTACAATGAGTTTCCTAGACATGGAAGAAATGACAAAGAAATCACAATATATATTTTTCTGAACAAAAATAATATTTGACAAATAAACATGACAAAAAGTTCTACAGTTTACAAAATATCTGACTCAGCTTTTAAGCAACATACCCTACCATCGGAGTTGACAATGACATGATTTTGCTCAAGCATTCTTCACCAGGTAATTTGAACCATAGTAGCAAGATTTGGCCATATCGACTTTTGTTGTAGAAAAATTTGGCAATAGTACAAAATTTGGAAAACTTTCCGTATAGAATGGTCCACCTACTTTTGAATGTCTTTGACAATATACCTCATGTATTTTATACCCTTAAACCCATAAATCAATAAAAACTACAGCCAAAAGTGCCAAAAATACCAATGAAAATTTAAAAAATTATAAATATAAACTACATTGCCCACTTTCCATGGAATGCGTTATTTTTTTCTGATTTATTGTGCATTCCTGAGGCTGAATTTTTTGAAAGAACAAAATGCATATTTTGGTATCTATCAGATATATACCTCTATATTGGAACTATCATAGATTTTTTCGTAGCATACTTTTGTTCTTAGGGCTGTAATGTATTGTAACTTTCTACAAACAGTTAACAAGCAACTTATCTCCAATTTTAACCAACACATTACACATGATGTAGGAGAGACAATAATGACATTTTATTATGAGATTGGAACCCACAATCACTTCAATACATGATTTCTAATGGCTGTAATAACAGCTGCAAGTATCTCTAAAGAAACATTGATCTACTGGCTGCAAGGCAGCTGCAAAACCCTCCTAAACACACGGTAAACAAAACAATAAACCTGGAAACGATGCCAAAGTCCTCCTAATGGATAATCCCACTACTGAAACCTTTGCCACGGCCCCCTCAATCCTTCAGAAGCCTCATGATCACACTCAACCACGCAAAATCTGCAACAGGGAAGCTCGATCCTCCTGGTGATGCCCACAATTTCCACTAACCACATGATCTGCAATAATAGAGGGATGGATCCTCCCCAAAAGATACCAAACGGCTCCTCCAAAGTGCCACGGAGACCCTCAGGCTTACTCGGCCTGCTCCCACAGTTCACACGACCTGTCCAAGGAGGCCGCGACCTCCTATGACCCTCACTGTCTGCACCTTAATTGCATACGGCCCTCGCAGCATTGGCTGATGAGCAATTCGGCTCTCACAATCCCAGCTGCCTCTAGAAACCCCACGAATTCTCCATTGTTGCTCCAGATCTATAGAGAAAGGGATCGGTCCCCTCAAAGGAACCCCACGGTCTTCTCTACACAAATATGGTGCCTCCTAGTGTCCACGGCCTGCGAGAGAAGGGTAGATCGACCCCTTCCAAACCCTCTGAATGCCACAAATCCTCCATAGCCTCTTCAAACCTGCATAAAAGAGGGAACAGTATCCACAAGAAACCATATAGTCCTCCTCTCAAGGTTGTGATGCTGAATAGAATCACCAACGAAGCTCTAGTATGGATCCGGGATGGATCCTCTCCTTTGTCTTGCTAGGGTGGGTGTTGCACCACTGAAACACGACCAATAATTGAACGGTTTTGCTAAACCCTAACGAAACAATGGCTCCAAGAGCACCATGCAAGAGATCAATCAAATCATAATGCTAGAGTGAGGGGCTACCGCTCCTTTTATTCTTTCTCCAAACCTTCTAGATCTTTCCCCTTTTGACTAAATCAAACCCTCTCCTTATCTTTTCCTGTCACTTCGATAGAAGGTAGTATATTCATAAAGTGACATCAAATAAAAATAAATATTACTACTTAAAAATTAAAAATTAATTTTTAATGTTTAAGTGATTAATATTTATTTTTATTTAATGTCACTTTATGAATATACTACCTTCTACCTAAGTGACAATAAATAAATCCCCGTGACTCCTTTTTCTGTTGACTATAGGCTACGGAAGTCGTATAGGCTACTAAGTCACCCTCTGTCATGCTCAATTGGAAGGGGACATTACAGTTCTCCCTTCCTGAGATTGCTTGTCCTCAAGCAACTCCAAGTCGGGGTGTTGTAAGATCTGCTCTCCTTCTCAAGTGGCATCCTTTGCGGGAAAACCTCTCCATATGATCAGGTACTCCCTAATGATCCTGCTCCTCAGCCTCCTCTCTCTGACATCCACAATATTCTCAAGAGTCAGAACCAACTGCCCCTCCTCATCTAGTGGAGGAAGATCTGTCGATGTGGTGACCTGCTGCCCCAACGCCTTCTTGAGGCAAGACACGTGGAAGACGTTGTGGATCCTGCTACCCTCTGGCAGCTCTAACTCATATGCTACCTCTCTGAATCTCTTGATCACTCTATAGGGTTCATAGAAGTGAGGCTTCAACTTCTCTGTACCACTCTCCTTCAGCGAAGACTGTCTATAAGGTTGCAACCTGAGAAAGACTAAGTCCCCAACCTCAAAGTTGCGCTCCACCATGTGCCTGTCTACATACATCTTTTGTTGATTCTGAGTGACCTGCAAATTATCCTTTAGGACTCTCAAGATGTCCTGGCTCTCTTGCAACCAATCTTTGGCCTTGGGGGCCCTGCTCTCCCAAACGCCAAATCCACGAATGATGGGTCATTGTAGCCATACAATGCTTTGAATGGGCTCATCCCAATGGATATGTGATGAGTGGTGTTGTAGCAATGCTCCCCGAGATGAAACCATTTTATCCACGTCCTTTGTTGCCCTGACACATAGTTCCTCGAGTACCCCTCAATCCACTTGTTTATTATCTCGATCTGCCCATCAGTCCGAGGGTGATAGCTGGTACTAGATGTCAATTTCATCCCAGAGAATTTGAACAGCTCTTGCCAAAACACGTTGAGAAACCTGTTATCTCGGTCACTGACTATGTTCCTCGGAAGACCATGTAGCCTGAACACCTCTCTGCAGAATATGTCCACTACCTGAGATGTGTTGTACTCTGAAGGAATGGCAAAGAAGTGCACATATTTGGTCAACCTGTCTGCCACCACGTAGATACAATCCATGCCTTGTACCTTCGGTAACCCTGTAATGAAATCCATGGAAATGCTTTCCCACTTCTGTTCTAGAATCGGCAACAGCTGAAGCAGTCCTGCAGGATGTGTAAGCTCCAACATGTTCCACTGACAAATCATGCACTCCCTTACATATCGAAGCACATCCTCCTTGAGACCCTTCCAAGAGAATCTCTCCCTCACCTGGATGTAGGTCTTCAAATACCCTAGGTGCCTTGCCAGTAGTGTGTCATGTGTTAACCTCAATATCTTACCCTTGAGTGTGGACTCAGGGACAAGATAGATCATGTCTTTGTAGTAGATGATGTCATCCACTACTATGTACCTGTCATCCTGAATAAGGCCCTCCATCAGCTCATAGACAAAAGTATTCTTGGAGTTTTCTACCAAGAGAATGGACTTCCAATCCGTCAAAATCTCTATCATGGAGAAGGATGCAGATCTCCTGGATAGGTTGTTAGCAACTATGTTCTTCCTTCCTTTTACATACTCAATGTCAAAATCATATGCCTACACCTTACTCACCCATTTTTGTTGCCTCTCATTCAGGTCCCGCTGCTCCAAGAAGTATCTCAAGATGTTGTGGTCAGTCCTAACCACGAAGCGTCCTCCCACTATGTACTGTCTAAATTTGGCCAATGCATGCATGATGACCAACATCTCCTTGTCATAGATAGGATAGAGCTTTTCTGGCTCCCATAGCTTCCTTCTTTCGAAGGCTATGGTGTGTCGATTTTGCATCAACACTGCCCCTATCCCCTCATCGGATGCGTCACACTCCAGTACAAATGGCTGTGAGAAATCTGGAAGTGCTAACACTAGGCAGGTGCTCATCACCTTCTTCATCCTGTCGAATGCCACCTGTGCTTTCGACCATCGAAACGCTCATTTCTTGGCGAGGTCTGTCAATGGCGCACCCAATTGTGAAAAACCTTTCACAAAGTGCCTATAATAGCCGCATATCCCGAAGAACCCTCGCAGCTCCATAAGTGATCTGGGGGTGGGCCAGTCTAAAATCGCCTCGATCTTCTCTTGATGTACTTTTACTCCCTCAACACCAATCACGTGCCCCAAATAGAGGATCTCTGTCAACCCAAACTTGCACTTTGCCTCCTTGGAAAACAGTGATTGCTCCTCCATAATACTGAGAATCTCATCCACATGCCTTAGATATTCCTCCCAAGTTCTATTGTATATCAATAGATCATCAAAGAATACTAGTAAGAACTTACTCAACTGCTTGTTGAAGATATGGTTCATACATTATTGGAAGGTAGTTGGTGTGTTGGTCAGCCTGAAGAGCGTGACTAGAAACTCATAGTGCTCATAGTGACATCTGAATGTCGTCTTATGGATGTCCTACTCTCTAACTCTGATCTGGTGGTACCCTGATCGAAGATCAATCTTCGAGAAGTACATTGCCCGTGTAGCTCATCTATCATCTCGTCAATCCTTGGTATCAGGTACATGTTCTTAATGGTCTTCTTATTCAGTGCCATGTAGTCGATGCACAGCCTCATCGTTCCATCCTTCTTCTTTACCAATAATACTGAAGAGGTGAAGGGACTAGAGCTAGGTCTGATGTGTCCCATTTCCAGCAACTCCTGTATGCCCTTCTCTATTTCGCTTTGAACTTCTTTGGATGCCTATATGGTGTGGTGATCATGGGCTTTGGTCCCTCCTCTAACTCAATGACGTGCTCGAATCCCCTATCAGGCGATCTCCATACTGGTAGTGACCCGAACACTTTGTCGTATTTCCCAAGCAGCTCTCGTATGTCCGCATGGTAATGCTGACGATCCTGTGATGGCTTCTACATGGTGATCAAGCATTCTGTTATGCAAGCCACATCCCTGAAATGTACCTTTCCAAACAGGAGCTCCAAAGAGGAAGCTTAGTGGTCTAAACCACCCCGTTAGACTATAGCCAGGGCCAGAAACGAGTAAACAGGGTTACTAGAGGTCACTCCAGTCAAAGGTGTTATGTTCGGAAAGTGACATTGAGCTAAAAGTGGTTAAAAGCGCTTCTAAGCCAATTTGAGCTAAAAATAGAACAGACGAGCTAAAATTAGAAGTCAACAGCAAATTAGGGTTTCAGCAGCGAATTAGGGTTTCGAGCAACTATAAGAGAAGGTTCAGCAACCTAATTGATTATTATGCAGATTTTGACTTGTCATTGAGGAGAGAGGCGCATCTCAGGAGAGATAGTTCAGTGGATTCCAGGAGGAAGACACCAATTGGTTGATTTCGGTGTTGAGAGACACACCCTAGTCACCGGGGAGATCACACAGGTCTTCCATCATTCTTCAGCAGTAGTTACACAGGTTCCAGCAGCAAGGGCGCACTTTTTTAGGGTGAGGGCGCAACTTCTGAGGAGGTTCAATGGATCGACTTGTCCCATCCAGGGAGAGTTCAGAGATTCCCCTCCGACCCAGTTGAGAGGAAGGCAAGGCGCATTTTTTCAGATCCAGACATTGGGAGTGCGACACTTTGGGCGGAGACATCCGGGGTTCCCGAGCGATCATCAGATCAGATCCAAGGAAACCCTTCCGACCCATTTCACAGTAGGCCGAGGCGATCATTTTTGAGACACATCTCAGTCGATTCCGACAGTGGAATCACTAGGGCGCATTTTTCCAGTGAGAGAGGGGTGCATTCCCCTAGGGGGATCCATCCGGGGTCCAGACACACCAGCAGAGGGGTCAGTCATTCACCAAGACTGAGAGCTAGAGCAGGGCGCACCATTTGGGATAGTTTCTAGGCCATTCTGAGAGGTTTATCCACCAAGGCGAACTTTCCGGACTTTCAGCAGTTACCGTGCGAGCTGCCATAGTTCCAGCTCATCCATTGATCCCGCAGTGTTCATCTATTATCAGGTATTATCATTTAGTTTGCTTATTGTATTCCGGCTAAGATCCCTTTTGTCATTTGATCTAGCCAAGTGATTCATTTTTATTCAGCCGCATTCGGCATTGTACTCCCAAAGATATCATAATATAAAATTTGCAGTCTTTTGTCTCATTTATCATCTATATAGTCATTTATATGCTGTAACAATGAATTATCTACATTAGATACATCAAATTATCTGAGTTTCCTAGACTAGCCAAGTCAAGAACATTACAGTGGTATCAGAGCTTTAGTCCTGCCAGCCTATGACTAAAGACGATGAGTGTAGCAGAGGACCCAGGGAGTCGTGAGCACGTAGGTGACGAATATGTCACTTACAACAGACGCAAGGAGGGAAGACCTAGATCTGATTTTCCCCCTTTTCCTCCCAGCTCAGAGGAAGAGGAAGAGGCACAGAGGGAAGCGGAGAGAAGGGCGGAGCGAGAGGTTGAGCGTGAGGCGGAGAGGATGTTAGGAAACAAATACAAGAGACAAGAGGGTAGTGGTAAGGCCCCCATTGACCCAGAAGTAGCCTTCATGCATGTACTCGGCAATCTAGTAGTCAGTCAGCAGGCCATGACTCAGTCTTTGGCGCAGATGGTCGATAGACTGGCCATAGTGGGCACCCCGGGCACACAAGCCCCACATGCAGCACAGGGGAACTCAGGGGCAAGCAGTAGACCCCAGTCTCCTACTAGCACATACACCTCTTCGAGTAGGATTCCTAGGCCATTGTTCCCCAGTTTCCAGAGGGCACCTCCAGTAGCAGCACAGCAGCCGATAGCGCAGAGGCCACCCACTCAGGCACCCACTCAGGCAGAGGACATTGTAGAGTATAGGAGGGAGTATGCAGCATTGGGCCGTGACTTCCATCAGGACATGACCCTGGTCGAGTATTGTGGACTCAGGCTCAGGAACCACCCCAGAGAGCCACAGAGAGGAGGACAGCAGCAGCAGGGGCATAATATTGATTTCATCCAGAAAGTTGGTAAACTCACCATACCTTCTTTTGAAGGATCATCCAAATGCACCGCCAAAGCTTTGGTACAAAAGCTAGACACATACTACAAGCTCAACAAGATGACCGAAACAGAGGCCATCAGTTTCACTACCCTACACTTGGAGGGTGAGGCACACGAGTGGTGGCATCATGGACTAGTGACGTTGGGTCACACTCACATCACCTCCTACAGGGAGTTCATAGAGAGACTCATGGACAGGTTTGACAAGAGGGATCTCGAGATCCACTTCAAGGATCTAGCCCAGTTGAGACAAACTGGCACAACAGAGGCGTTCATCATGAAGTTTCAGCGGGTGGCAGTGGCAGTGACAAATATATCAGAGCCTAGGTTGATCATGCTATTCACAGAGGGACTCACAGAGCCTTTGAGAGGATGGGTGAAGGCATACAGGCCACACACCTTGCAGGATGCCATCCTACACACTCGAGATTTGGCAGACTCAGTGCCAAAGACTAAACCATTTTCCAAACCCTTCGTACCACATAAGGATCGAGACAGGAAGCCATTCCAGAGAGAATGGAAGGGCAAGGAGAAGCTGGATGATAAGACGAGGTGAGAGCTTATGAGGAAGAAGCTTTGCTTCAACTGCAAAGACCCTTGGGTCCCAGGCCACAGATGCATGGGCAAGGGAGAGATCCATTATATTGAGGTGGCAGCTGACAGTGTGGACAGTGAGGAGGAGGAGCAGGACAGTGGATCCACTAGCTCAGAGGAGGAGTCAGCACATGCAAAGGAGCAGCCTCCCCGTAGACCACCGACACCGACAGGGGCCCACCCACCGATAGTTCCACAGCCTCCTGAGCAGGCTAACAGACAGAAACCAGCAAAGGGAGGAGTCATAGCAACCCTTTTCTGGTGTTCCCAGGTATGATACCCTCCGGATCAGAGGGACTATTCAGGGGAAACGGGAAATCGCCCTGATAGATGGTGGGGCCACCCACAACTTCATTAACGCTTCATTGGTATCAAGACGGGCACTTCAGACAGAGGAGTTTGAGGGCTTTGATGTTGTAGTAGCAAATGGCCATATAGTGGAGTGTCTAGACAAAGTTCCGGACTTGGAGATAAAGCTAGGCAACTACACAGTGAGAGACAAGTTTTATGTGGTTAACCTATCTGACACAGATGTGGTGTTGGGAGTCCAGTGGATGATCACCTTGGGAAAAATCACCACCAATTATCAAACCTTGGAGATGGGGTTCAGAGACCGTGACAGGAAGAAGGTTGTTCTGAGAGGCATGTCAACAGGAGCACCCATGACAGTTTCGACCAAGAGGATGGAGAGGATATTCAGACATGGAGAGGTAGCATATGTCGCAAAGTGCTTGATCACTACGCAGAAGGATTTAGAGGGTCGAAAAAAATATCATACAAAGATCAGGAATTTGTTGGGACGACATCAACAGGTTTTTGAGTCTATTCCACCAGGGAGACCACCTGACAGGGGGTTTGAGCACACCATTGACTTGGAGGAGGGGGCCAAACCTATGATCACACCCCCCTATCATCATCCTAGGAGGTTCAAGGATGAGATAGAGAAAGCAATTAAGGAATTGTTAGCGATGGGACACATCAGACCGAGCAACAGCCCATTCACTTCTTCAGTTGTCTTAGTTTTGAAGAAGGATTGTACCATGAGGATGTGCATTGATTATCGGGCCTTGAACAAGAAAACCATCAAGAACCGGTATCCTATCCCGCGCATTGACGAGTTGATGGATGCACTGCATGGGGCAGTTTTCTTCTCAAAGATTGATCTACGCTCTGGGTATCATCAGATCAGCATCCGAGAGCAGGACATAGAGAAGATGACATTTCGATGTCACTTTGGACATTTCGAGTTCCTGGTTATGCCATTTAGGCTAACCAATGCACCAGCTACATTCCAGTCTTGCATGAACCACATATTCAAGGATCAGTTGAGGAAATTATTCTTGGTTTTCTTCGACGACATCTTGGTCTACAGCAAGACATGGCAGGAGCATATGAGGCACCTGGATGAGGTGTTGAGCATCATGGAGGCGCAGTCATTATACCCCAAAGAGTCCAAGTGTGAGTTCGGTATGACAGAGCTACTTTACTTGGGCCACATCATCAGTGCACAGGGGGTACAGGTACACCAGGAGAAGATCAGGGCCATTCTGGATTGGCCAATGCCCAGGAACGTGACAGAGTTGAGGAGTTTCTTCGGGTTGTGCAGCTATTACAGGCGGTTTGTCCGGGGTTTTTCTCAGCTTGGAGCACCACTGACGGATCTTAACAAGCATGGGGCTTTCATCTGGACCAAGGAGTCACAGAAATCCTTTGATCACATGAAGGAAGTCATGGGCACTTGTCCAGTGTTAGCATTACCAGACTTCACCCTGCCATTTGTACTAGAGTGTGACGCATCCGGCGAGGGTATCGGAGCAGTTTTGATGCAAGGAGGACACCCCATTGTATTTGAATTTTGAGGGCAGGAAGCTCAGCAAACCCGAGAGGTTGTACTCCATTTATGACAAGGAAATGCTGGCAATTATGCATGCCTTGACCAAATTCAGACAATATTTGGTGGGCAGCAAATTCGTGGTCAAGACAGACCACAACAGCTTGAAGTATTTCCTTGAGCAAAAGGACCCCAATGAGCGCCAGCAGAAATGGGTGACGAAGGTACAGGGCCACAGGCATTCAACTTCGACATAGAGTATGTCAAGGGGAAGAACATTGTGGCCGATGCACTATCGAGGAGACCTGCGGCATGTTCTTTGATGGAGATTTCAACAGATTGGAAATCCCACTTGTTAGTGGAATATTCCAAGAAAAAGTTCGCGTATGAGGTTATGGATGGGCAGATACAAGATGACAGGTATAGGGTCATTGACGATGTCATATTCTACAAGGACAGAGTCTACTTGGTGCCAGATTCGGGGCTCAAGAAAAAGATCCTCACAGCAATTCATGATTCACCACTAGCAGGCCATCATGGGTTTTTCAAAACCTACAGACAGATCCGGGAGAGTTTCTCATGGAAGGGCCTCAAACAGGACGTTATGAGACACATCAGTGAGTGTGTGACTTGCTAGCAGAACAAGTCAGAGCATACTCTTCCAGCAGGGCTACTTCAACCACTCCCCATTCCAGAGCAGAAATGGGAAAGTATATCGATGGACTTCATCACAAGCCTACCCAAGGTCTAGGGTAAGGACTGTATCTATGTAGTGGTCGACAGGTTGACCAAGTTTGCTCACTTCTATGCCATACTGACCGAGTACAGCACAGTTCAGGTAGCCGAGCTATTCTTCAGGGAGGTCTTCAAACTTCTTGGGTTGCCGAGGAACATCATCAGTGACAGGGGCAGTCAGTTCATTGGGACATTCTGGAGAGAGTTGTTTAGATTGGTGGGGACGGAGCTGACACCCAGCACCAACTATCACCCTCAAACAAATGGGCAGACCGAGATCGTCAACAAGTGGGTTGAAGGATATTTGAGGAACTATGTAGGTGGATAGCAGAGAACATGGGTCAAGTGGCTACATTTAGGAGAGCATTGCTACAACACCACTTTACACATGTCCATTGGTATGACACCCTTCTGAGCATTGTACGGATATGATGCTCCCACTTTGGTAGACTTGGTTTTCGGGGAGAGCAGAGCTCCCAAGGCCAAGGATTGGATCATAGAGAGTCATGAGATTCTCAAGTTGTTGAAAGAGAACCTGCAGATGGCACAGAACCGGCAGAAGATGAGTGTGGACAGGCACAGGATAGAACGCATCTTTGAGGTTAGGGATCTAGTTTTCTTGAGACTCCAACCTTACAGACAATCATCTCTGAAGAAGAGTGGGGCCGAGAAGCTCAAGCCCAAAATTTATGGCCCTTACAGGATCATGCGCCGAGTAGGCGAGGTTGTTATGAGCTAGAGCTTCCAGAGACGAGCAAGATTCATAACGTGTTCCACGTATCTTGCCTCAAAAAGGCAGTGGGAGAATTCATTAGCACATCAGAGGAGCTTCCCCCATTAGATGAGGAGGGACAGTTGGAGTTGGTTCCGGGGGAGGTACTGGAGTTCCGGGAGCGGAAACTGAAGAGCAGGGTCATCAGAGAGTGTTTGATCAGATGGAGAGGGCTTCCAGTAGAGGATGCTACTTGGGAGAGCAAGCAGGTGTTGCAGCACCCTGGATTGGTATTGCTTGAGCACAAGCAATTTCGAGAAGGGAGGACTGTAATGTCCCTTTCCAAATAGGAGCTCCAGAGAGGAAGCTTAATGGTCTAAACCGCCATGTTAGACTATAGCCAGGGCCAGAAAGGGGTAAATAGGGTTACTAGAGGTCACTCCAGTCAAAGGTGTTATGCTCGGAAAGTGACATTGAGCTAAAAGTGGTTAAAAGCGTTTCTAAGCCAATTTGAGCTAAAAATAGAACAAATGAGTTAAAATTAGAAGTCAACAGCAAATTAGGGTTTCAGCAGCGAATTAGGTTTCAGGCAGCTATAAGAGAAGGTTCAGCGACCTAATTGATTATTATGCAGATTTTGACTTGTCATTGAGGAGAGAGGCACATCTCAGGAGAGATAGTTTAATGGATTCCAGGAGGAAGACACCAGTTGGTTGATTTCGGTGTTGAGAGACACACCTTAGTCACCGGGGAGATCACACAGGTCTTCCATCATTCTTCAGCAGCAGTTACACAAGTTCCAACAGCAAGGGTGCACTTAATTAGGGTGAGGGCGCAGCTTCTAAGGAGGTTCAGTGGATCAACTTGTCCCATCCAAGGAGAGTTCAAAGATTTCCCTCTGACCCAGTTGAGAGGAAGGCAAGGCGCATCTTTTTCCTGATTCCTCGTCAGATTCCGACGAAGGAATCATCTGGGGCGCATTTTCCAGACATTGGGAGTGCGACAATTTGGGCGGACACATCCGAGGTTCCCGAGCGATCATCAAATCAGATCCAGGGAAACCCTTCCGAACCATTTCACAGTAGGCCAAGGAAATCATTTTGAGACACATCTCAACCGATTCCAACGGTGAAATCACTAGGGCGCAGTTTTCCAGTGAGGGGCGCATTCCCCCAGGGGGATCCACCCGAGGTCCAGACACACCAGCAGAGGGGTCGGTCAGTCACCAGGACTGAGAGCTAGAGCAGGGCGCACCATTTGGGACAGTTTCCAGGCCATTCCGAGAGGTTTAGCCACTAGGGTAAACTTTCCAGACTTTCAACAGTTACCGTGCGAGCTGCCATAGTTCCAGCTCATCCATTGATCCCGCAATGCTCATCTATTATCGGGTATTATCAATTAGTTTGCTTATTGTATTCCGGCTAAGATCCCTTTTGTCATTTGATCTAGCCGAGTGATTCATTTTTATTCAGCCGCATTTGGCATTGTACTCCCAGAGATATCATAATATAAGATTTGCAGTCTTTTGTCTCATTTATCATCTATATAGTCATTTATATGTTGTAACAATGAATTATCTACAGTAGATACATCAGATTATCTGAGTTTCCTAGACTAGCCAAGTCGGGAACCTTACAATCCCCGTGTCTAAAAATGGCCTCCATATGTTTGCTTGACACGATCCTGGGGACTCCAGTGGACATACCTCTGAGAATAACTCGTTGATCGTCCTTGTCCCTGAACTCCATCCTCATCTCCCGATAGTTCATATGGATATCCCCAAGCAAGTATAGCCATTGGACACCTAATACCATATGAGTGTCTGCCAAATCTACAACATAAAATTCATCGGTCAACGTGTAGTTTCCCAATGTCATCCAATCCCCTAATCCTCTAAGTACATGTCATGTTGGACCCATCTGCAACTACCACATCGAAACCCTCGAAATGCTCTACAAGGATGTGTCTCCTAGTGACCAATGTTTCATCGATGAAGTTGTGGGTGGCCCCACCATCGATCAATGTTGTAACTCTTTGTCCCTACAAAATTCCTCTGATCCTAAAGGTGTGATATTTGGGAACTCCTAAAAGTGTGGCAATGGTCACTTTCTTAACACCTTCGTGCAAATGTGCCTGTGCTATGACCTCAGGGTGTGATAGCTCTACCCCACCACTGCTTTGCTTGCTATCCTGTGCATGAACTACCTCGTCATCGCTATCATCCTCCTCATTGAAAAGTACTTCTATGTAGTGTACTTTCCCCTTTCCCATGCATCGGTGACCTGGCTCCCATGGTTCCTTGCAACTATAGCAGAGCTTCTTTCTCCTTAGCTCTCTTCGAGTCTCCTCATCCATCCTGTCCTTCCCCGTCCATGTTTTCTGGGGAGGCTTCGTCACTTGACCCTTTTGTGGAATAAAGGGTTTCTCTAGTTCCTTCTTGGAAGCCATGTCTTCCATATCCTGAGTCTTCATGAGGGCGTCCTGTAGGGTGGGTGGCCTAAAATCCTTCACCCAACCTCTCAAGGGTTCAGCTAGGCATTTCGGGAACAACATCACCAGTCTCTGCTCCGAAATATCAGTCACGATGACTGCCATCCTCTGGAACTCTGTGATGTATACCTCTAGTGTACATGTCTGCCTCAATTGTGCCAACTCCCAGAAGTGTATCTCAGGGTCCTTCTTGTCGAACCTGTCCATCAAACTCTGAGTGAACTCCACATATGATGTGATGTTGGTGCGTCCTAATGTCACCAGCCCATGGTACCACCACTCATGAGCTTCTCCCTCCAAGTGAAGGGTGGAAAATTCGATTGCCTTTGCCTCTATCATTGGGTCAATCTGAAAATAAGTGTCCAACTTTTGCACCCATGCTCTGGCTGTGCTCTTGGTAGACCTGCCAAAAGATGGTATAGTCAACCTACCTACCTTACGCATGAGATCAAAGTTCTGTTGATTTTTCGCTGCTCTATTCCTCTGCTTGAGGTTGTAGAAGTCCTGATAGGAAAGGGCCTCCCGAATGTCCTCCTCTAATGCCTGATACTCCCTGTAAGTGGAGGTAACATCATGCTTATGATCTGGCTACTCCTGTGTTCCTGTGGGTTGCTCTATAAGGAACTGTAGTAATAGGGGCCTGGGAATCCTTCTGCTCCCACTCTGAGCTGGGGTATGGGTATTGCTACCCTCTACTTGAGTCCTTCCTCCTCTGTGGCTACCCTCTACATGGTTCCCATTGGAACCTCCATGGTTCTGATTTATTTGGGTGTTGGTAATGAACTGTGTCAGGAAATGTGTGAATTGTCGTTGCTCACTAGACATGTGTTGTTGCCCCTTGACTAGGGCCTCCAATAGTTGTAAAATCATGTCTTCACCATGGTTCCCCATGTTTCCTTCTTGCTCTGATTTTGTTTGGTTTGCTTTTACTTCTGTTTTTGGTGACTTTGGAAGGGGTTGTCCTCCACGCCCTCTTATCTTAGGCATCAATGTAGTCAC
Organism: Picea sitchensis; assembly: GCA_010110895.2. NCBI lineage: Eukaryota > Viridiplantae > Streptophyta > Pinopsida > Pinales > Pinaceae > Picea > Picea sitchensis. Next base: position 6,770 of record SNQJ01S0139209.1, on the reverse strand, counting down.
AAGCTAGCAAAATCACCAGCTCTAATACCACTGTAATATCCCCCAATGATTTATACAGGAATATGAATACTTGTTAAGTGTCTATTTGAGTGATTTCGTCAAACAGTTGAATCACAAAGGTTCTTAGGGCTGTAAAATGTATTGCAACTTTCTACAAACAGTTAACAAGCAACTTATCTCCAATTTTAACTAACACATTACACATGATCTAGGAGAGACAATAATAGCATTTTATTATGAGATTAGAACCCACAATCACTTCAATACATGATTTCTAATGGCTATAATAACAGCTGCAAGTATCTCTAAAGAAACATTGATCTACTGGCTGCAAGGTTGTTGCAAAACCCTCCTAAACACACAGTAAACAAAACAATAAACCTAGAAATGATGCCAAATTCCTCCTAATGGATAATCTCACTATTGAAACCTTTGCCACGGCCCCCTCAATCCTTCAGAAGCCTCACGATCACACTCAGACACACAAAATCCGCAACATGGAATCTCGATCCTCCTAGTGATGCCCACGATTTCCACTAACCACACGATCTGCAATAATAGAGAGACGGATCCTCCCCAAAAGATACCAAACGGCTCCTCCAAAGTGCCAGAGAGACCCTCAGGCTTACTTGGCCTGCTCCCACAGTTCACACGATCTGTCCAAGGAAGCCGCCACCTCCTATAACCCTCATTGTCTGCTCCTGAATTACATACGACCCTCACAGGATTGGTCGACAAGCAGTTCGACTCTAACAATCCCAACTGCCTCTAGAAACCCCACAAATTCTCCATTGTTCCTCCAAATCTATAGAGAAAGGGATCGGTCCCCTCAAAGGAACCCCACGGTCTTCTCTGCACAAATATGGTGCATCCTAGTGTCCACGGCCTGCAAGAGAAGGGTAGATCGACCCCTTCCAAACACTCTAAATGCCACAAATCCTCCACGGCCTCTCCAAACCTGCATAAAAGAGGGATCGGTATCCACAAGAAACCCTATAGTCCTCCTCTCAAGGCTACGATGCTGAATAGAATCACCAATGAAGCTCCATTATGGATCTGGGATGGATCCTCTCCTTTGTCTTGCTAGGGTGGGTGTTGCACCATTGAAACAAGACCAATAATGGAAGGGATTTGCTAAACCCTAACGAAACAATGGCTCCAAGAGCACCATGCAAGAGATCAATCAAATCATAATGCTAGAGTGAGGGCTACCCCTCCTTTTATTCTTTCTCCGAACCTTCTAGATCTTTCCCCTTTTCACCAAATCAAACCCTCTCCTTATTTGTCCTTTAATTACTACTTAAACATTAAAAATTGATTTTAATGTTTAAATGATTAATAATTTGTTTTTATTTAATGTCACTTTATGAATATACTACCTTCTACCCAAGTGACAATAAATAAATCCTCGTGACTCCCTTTTTCTGCTGACTATAGCCTACGGGAGTCGTATAGGCTACTAAGTCACCCTCTGCCATGGTCAATTGGAAGGGGACATTACACTTTTTCCATACCAAATAGTGTTCAAATTCGTATTTGTATTCGAATCTTGCTACTATAATTTGAACACATTTCTCAAATTATGGAAAATTCATACATGGAAGCATTGTATTTGAGTTTTGTGACCTACACGTTGTGATTCTTTGCAACTGCTATTTCATGTAACAAATAATCCATTATCTAAAGTTACAAATATATTAGGATATTCTAAAGGCTAATATCAATGTAATTCAGATTAAATCACCATTGGGAGAAGGCTGTGAAGTGTCTGCATAAATGCATTCTATTGGAACAAAGATTACCTAGAAAATGAGCTGCTTCGTGTCTAGCAATCCGCTCTTTGTAATCAGAAAAGACAGATGAAAAACTATCAGTTGCAGCTTGAAGCAGCCTGCAAAGACCAGCATAAGATTATTAGACTTAAGAAAAGTTAAATTACTATTCCAGAATCTAGACAGTTGGCCTAACTAATATTGACAGTGCAAAAATGGTTAGCTTAATATCTAATCGAATTTCATGTATAACTTGAAAAATCAAAATTATTTAATAAAGTATCTTTAAGAGAAGTTGAAACATAGAAAAGGAAAAGAATTTACCCAGGAGCAGTGCTTCCTATGCCCAGTACCACTAAAGAAATACTTCCAACCAAGTATGGTACAAAAAAGCCCCAATCCTGAAAGTTAATGATTCTAGTTCAGACAACATGTTTTGAAGACTAGATGCATGCAAGTATTCACAGCTAGATCTTTCAAAAAAAAATGCAAAAGTATGTCTCAGTCATTCTGTATCTAGGGAGGACAAATCCAAATGGAATCTTGCCAACAACAAGCATTTTCCTGATCTTAGATAACAACAAATATGCTGAAAGATGTAAACTTTATACAAGCCTCTAGTATAATTGAGAAGAAGAAAATTCTTTCGTAGCCAGAAGATGCACACAGAAGAAGAAAAAGATAAAGAGTGACCCAGGAGAGAAACCATAATAGGGAATGTTACCCCTCATGTTGACACGAGTGGTAAATGCATATTTCAGGGGTAACTTGCAGGGATGCTGAGCAACTACAGACACACACGCTTATTTTTGCTTTAGGATAGTCCCTCTTGTGATGATCTTGCATGGTTGCTTGAGGATTGATGAGAATAGTGGTCCTCATTGATGGATCCTATAGATGACGCTCTTGGTGGTCCTGGTTGATTTCTTTGTTTCGTATGGTGGATTATTTTGATGCATGTTCTATCACACCATGATGCTACTTTTCATATTGCATGGATTAACTCACTTGATGATTGTGCTTCATGGTTTCATGCACGATCATATGGAGATGTGACATATGCCTCGGTGTTGGTGGTTAGTGGATCAGTTTACTTCAGGACGGTGCGAAGCTTCCTAGCTCACTTCATGATACTGTTCTTTGTGTATTTATGATGAGAGCGCTCACTCCCTTTTACCATATTAATTACTGAAAATCTAAATTCTGGGAATGCAATAACTAAAGCAACAGATTAAAAAGGGGAGGTAACTTCACAACTTGCAAGAGTTTCTCTCAAAGTTTTTCCATTTGCATTTCATTGCATTGGTCAGTTCTGGATACACAGTATATTTGGGCTTGCTCAAGGATGTATCAAATGTTGTACAGCTTGGAGGGGATGCCCAATTTCCATCTAAACAAAACTTGCAAAAGTTTTTCTCAAGTTTTGCATTCTTTTGTGATGAGCTTCTTAGTTCTACAAAATATGCACAGTGAGGCAATGAAATCTAGTCTAGAACTAAACAGGGAATTTCATCAACTAGCCTTCCACATTCATCGTTGTATCCCTCACTTGTTGTAAAATACATAATGAAAGCTGTACAATGCAAGTTCAGCATGGCATTGCAAGAATACTAACAGTGTTGGGCCATTACAATGAAACTCATTCAGAGTTTCTCAGTCAAGTGAAGGGGATACCATGCTGGTTGTTTATAGCTTGGATACCCCAGATGCCTGCTGTTATGGACAAAGAGGAAGGTGGAATTCTTTTTGGTTTGCTGGAAAACATTGCAGATTCATATCCTCAAGCTTTATATTTTCCTTTCAATGTGAACAAGTCTGATTTTGGGCCCATGGGTCAGGACAAAACAAAGAGGCTAGAAACTCTCTTGAACAATCTAGTTATAAAAGGATTCACTCAGGCTCTTGAAGACCTTACTTTCCCAGAGCAACGTTTGCAAAACTGCTTGAGTGTAGGTGATAACAAGGGGGCTCAAGAAGCATCTCATGACTCCCGCTCATTACTACAAGAAGTGAGCCTAGTTAACCCTTAGGGATACCCCCCATGACCAGGAAGCTTTCCTGAGTCTAAAGTGCAGAGGAGTGTTGGTGGGGTGACAATGGCCATCCTCCTAAGTTCCGCAAGGCTAGTACCCTAGTTTTGGGAATTTAAGCTAAAGGTGCTAGTTTGTGTGGTAACATTTTGGTGCCATTGCCAAGGATAAAGTCCATTTCCCGGGAAATTTGAAGATTAGGCTTCTTGATGAATTGGACGAGGATGCTCATTAAAGATCTATTCTCATCTTGGCAACTCCATTGAGAGCAGAAGCACCTTTCCCTATGCAGATTTCAAGACTTGTTGCTTGTAGGGTGAAACAAGCAACATTTGAGGGCATCAAATTCACCTTGGTGACTCCACTCATCCCATTTTGGTAAAGGTATGAAGGTACTTTTGCAAAATTATTTTCAGATTTGAAGACTTGAATCATGGGAACAATAGAGGCTTGGAATTGCATGTGTGCTCCACTTAGTTGTTCAAATATTCCAAGAGCTCCACATGAAGGCTATAATGAAGATTTGCTTGATCTTATTAGTTTATTTCATGGAAATCATGAGTCAGCCTTGTCACATATTATATCTTTCATTAAGGTTATTAATGAATCTCATATTATCCATGAGGATGTTTGGACGCATACTTTCTCATGCACCTTGGATTTAAAGGCAAATGATTGGTTTTATGATGATCTTGGTGAGGAACTTATCACTTCATTTGCGGATTTTTTGTGGAATATTCCTCAAACATTGGAAGTCTCATCTTGAAAATGAAAAATTGAGATGTTTATTGAACATGCAATAGCAGCCCCGCCAAAAGAAGAAGCATCCATTGCATCTCCATGGAAGATTAACCAAGTGAAGGGCATGTTGATGAAGACGTTTCTCAAGAGCCAACTCTTGAGGACCAAGAACACATTGAAGATCAATCCCATGAAGAAGACTCCAATGATGAAGATCAAATAACAACCCTTGAAGACCAAGGTTTGGTAAGCATTAATTCAGATTTTTCATGATAATTTCCGGCCATGTATATGCACACATAATGCTGATTTGGGGCAGCAAATATAGCTAGTTTTTTATCATGAATATTCGGAATTTTTACAGCCATGTGTTGAGGATAAATTGGTTCCATATCAGAAAATTTTCAGCCTTGCTTTCTGTTACCCCCTAGCCTAGGGGTAACTAAGGAGATCATGTCTCGAGGCCCACAGGTTCCAGACATGGAGTACCGGGAACCAGATGATCTGAGCATAGCCTCGAAGGGCCCCTCTTTCTTCAGTGCAGTCCACATATCGTCAGCAGCAGCATCCATCACACCAGCTTGGTCCTAAAGTGGCAGTGGATCTTGCTCTATGAGGTAATGAGTCTGGGTATCATCGTATGTATCACTCTGATATTTGAAGCACTTGAACACGTTGTATTGAATCTTTCTTTATTTCATAATGTTTGCTTGGAATTTATGCTCTTTGCCTTGTTTAAACCTGGGAGGGTGACATGGTGCCCTAGCAAGTTGGTTCCCCTTAGGATAGGTTGCCACTGGATGGTTCCTTGAAAAGTCATCGTCCGTTCACTCCATACTTACCACTTCCATCTTCATTCTTTCCACCTTCCCCTTTTTTGGGCATTGGGATAAGCTCAACTAGGAAGGGTTGTACTTTACCTCATGGGAAGAAGGGGCTAAAGGCCCAGAGGGTAAAAGCAGTTGGCAAGAGTTAAAAAACAAAGTTGAAACCTTCGAGATGCTTCGCCTAGGGATCCCCGAGAAAGTAGTGAAACACTTCTTAGTAAGAAAAGGGGACCCACAAAAAATAAAATAAAATACTCAAGGTATTAGTTGATGGATAGGAGGTCTCATCACAAGCTGGCCTATTATGACCATGAACATGTAGCGGTATGACATTACCATTTATCTGGTCACCAAGCCAGGGTAGTGGCTCTTGGTTGCATGGCCAAGGGAAAGGGGGTCTCATCACAAGCTAGCCTTCTCATTTCTGTGAAATGTTTGTGGATGACACTGTCACCTCTGGTCACCAAGCTAGGGCAGTGGCCCTCAGCTATTCCCTTGTAGCATAAAAAGAAAGATAAAAGAGAAAAAGATAAATGGCAATAAATGGGCTTGGAAATAATTGCATTTATGACAAGGTGCAACTCACCCTTCACAAAGGCACCCATAGGTAAGGCTTTACAATTCTCGTTATCACATGCACCCCATTCCCAATGGTCTACCCCACGTCACCTCATATACATGCATGACTTGGATTAATGCAACCTAGGAAACACCCTAGGCTTAAAGGGGATTGACCCAATAGGACGTCCTAAGACCCTCTCCAAACCTAAATTTGTCAAATTGCATAACGTCTTTGAGCATTTGTTTGGGTTAGGGGGGTTTGATGCACGTGTTCGGGTGATTTGATTATTAGATGTGATTTACACACTATGATACTTGTGACTTATGGACCCCTGGAGGGCGTACTTGTTGTCTCTGCAGGAATTTGCCCGATGGAAAAGTATTCATGAGGAGATGATCAGTTCGGACCTTCATGAGGGCTTGAAGCCCAAGGATGGATGCAGAGACCCCAGGCTTGGGGTAAGATAGTGATGACTGGTTTGCACAGCGAAGGAAGAGGACGTTGCCTTTGGAGGCACCCTGGCAGGCCTAGACGATGAGTTGCCACCCTTCCCCACATGGATGTTAGCCTTTGGAGGCATTGGACGTCACCCTAGTAGCCCATGACGTCACCTAGGGCTAGGGTTTGACACTGAGAGATTGGACTATAGCTCTAGCACGTGTGGCATGGAGGAGGGCCTTTGGAGGCCTAACATTTTGCTAGATGACTGTTATCCCCGATTTCTAGGGATAACTAGGAGATCATGTCTCGAGGCCCACAGGTCCTAGACATGGAGTACTGAGAGCAGGATTGACCTGAGCATGGCCCTGGAGGGCCCATCCTTTTCTTCTTTCATCAG
>SNQJ01S0139208.1:34312-46302 GCA_010110895.2 Picea sitchensis | reverse complement strand
ACACATTGCAATGTGCAATATTAAATAATTTAATATTGCAATATGCAATGTGTTGTGGCTTAAGTGCGGAGACTTTTGCACTAGCATATCCTCGGATATCTATGGTCCTGTACCCGTACATCGTAACTTTGGGACACATACATGCACCCGTTCTACACCCGTACATGCACCATCCGCTACAACTGCATAATTAACTTGTTTATTAAATTCTCGTACATGCACTCATTCCAACCATGCGCTACAACTGCATAATTAAATTGTTTATTAAATGTTCGTTGTCATCTCGACAATAAGATGTTGTTTTGAAGAACCAATCAGAAGCCAGAAAACAAAATTAAATCACTCGTAACAAAGTTAAACTATGGAAAAAAAAATGATAATTTTTTTTGTCAACGCAAAAACTAATTTGCGGTCAATGCAAAATCGATTGCTATAGTCATAGGCGTGGCCGAGACTAATAATATATTTGTTAATTTTTATTGATGTTTTTACATGTTTGGAAGTTTTTGTTTTTAAGAGATTAGTTTAATTGGTGGTTGTCAATGTTATTGATCCTATTCTTCAATGTAGAATTAGGCAAGATAGGAACATGTCCTCCAAAATTTGAAATTAGATCATTATGACAGAAAAATGTCCTAAATTGTCCCTAGACCAAATGGGAAACAACTCATTGAACTGAAAACTCAAAAATAATTGACTTCATTCTCCACTCTGAGATATCATAACATAACTAAGTTTACCAATAGATTGTGGAGTGATAGGGAGACTCAAAATAAGAGAAAGTTGAATTATTACAAATAAATTATTAACCCAAGACTAGAAGATCAAAAACTATCTTTTTTTTGTTGCTAACTAAAAAAATAAAATAAACATTGTCAAAATAAAAACAAATTTGTATGAGCTTTATAATGAAGTAGGTTGTTGGACAAGACGTTAAAGCATCTTGGCACGAAAGACTACATAAGAGAGAGGATATGATATACCATGGTTGAATCATGTGACGAGGAGTGACGCAAGATCACCATATGTTTGATGGAATAATTGGAAGAACAATTTTGAATCTGAATCGTTCTTGTGACTTTGAAAGTTAAAGCAAAGCTTTAAAGGTGGTTCACTAACCAACTAAGCCAACCTCACTCTCACAAGAGAATATGAACAAGAGAATTCATGTAAGCAACACTATCACAACCCTTGAGAGGGTGCCCCTAGAAGCTTATAAAATTAAGTTAATTCCCTCGATTTATTATATTTGATTTTATGATAGAATAACTTGGAAATGAAATTTATGAGTTTTCTTTAGTTATTATGGTTTATTATGAGTTTTATTACAAATGTTTTGAAAGTTAATTGTGTTTTCTTTGTAGGTAAGGCATCTCAAGGAAAAGTACTTTTCATCCTCTACTTTGTTCGTGTCACATATTTTGCATTACCATGTGCAATGAAAGCATACAGTCATGGTATTTTGATTTAGTTTGTTTTACTTCACTTAATGTATTATGCTCTCATGTATGGGATTCATACTTAAACATGGTGTTATAACTTTTGAATCGGTTGCGAATGTCGTAAACACTCAAATGTGATCTAATAACACTTCATAACATTAATGATTTTACTATTTGTCTCGTCATACCATGGGGGACATAATTTTCCCTCAGATAAGTGTCATTGGGTCATAAGTCAAGTCGTACTACTAGAGATTTGGTTGGTGTAGTGTGTTTCATATCCCTAACCATACTTAACACCTTTTTGTTTTTTCCACTCTCTTCCATTCTATTCATAAAAAAATATTACCACTCATGTTTGACTTATCATATGTCATTCAACAAGGTTTAGCTAAGAAAGTTTAAGTCAAATAATATCCGAAAAGGCTAGAGGTGAAGAGAAAAGGAAAATTTTAAAAGCCAAAAATGATGAAGCTTGAGTTATGCCCCTAGTCCCATGCTTAACAATGCATATCTAAAGAAAAAGAGACTTGATAAATGAAAGAAAGAAAAAGACAAAAAAAGGGTAATAAGAAATAGTGTTGAAGAAATGGTAACTCAAAGATAAAGCTTCGTCTTAAAGGTTTACATATTGAATTAGTTAATACTCCTAGCTCTTGAAAGCTAGTTGGACAAGATTAAAGACCTTTACATAAACCTATATGACCATGAGGGTCAATGCATGACTTTCCCCTTTCTCTTTTTGCACATTATTCATCATCTCACCTACATCCAACTTAGTGATCTAAGAATACCCCTTGTCATAGGATTTGTCACATGTAATAAGGGTTAAGGTTGTCCCCCCGTGGTAAAATCACTACAACAAAACAAGCCATTAGCGCCTAGTTTAGCACCGGATTTTAGTGCATTTGAGGGCATGAATTGGGTTGATGAGAGGGCGCAAAACCCGACGCTAAACGGCGTGTTCACCTGGGCGCCAGATTTAGCGCCTAGTTTAGCACCCAATTTAGCTCCCTCTTTAGCGCCAGGTTTTGCTCCCTGTTTAGCACCTAGTTTTTCTCCCTTTTTCACATCCAGTTTTGCTTCTAATTTTGCACCTAGTTTAGAGCCTGATTTTGCGCCTAGTTTAGCGCTTAAAATGTGATATAGCTCCCTAAATAACACCCAAAATATTGCCTGGTTTAGCTCTTGGTGTAGCTCTTGGTGTAGCTCTTAGTTTAGCTCTAGGTGTGGCGCCTAATTTAGCTCCTGGTTTAGCTCTTGTTTTAGCGCCTAGTTTAGCTTCAGGTGTAGCTCCTAGTTTTGCTCCTGGTTTAGCACCTACTTTAGCTCCTGGTTTAGCTCCTACTTTAGCACCTAGTTTAGCTCCACGTGTGGTGTCTAATTTAGCTTCTAGGTCAGCTCCTAGTTTAGCTCCTGGTTTAGCGCCTAGTTTAGCTCCTATTTTAGCTCTTTGTTTAACTCCTAGTTTAGCTCATGATTTAGCGCATGGTTTAACTCCTAGTTTAGTGCCTGGTTTAGCACCTAGTTTAGCTCCTAGTTTAGCTCCCAATCATGTTTCCTGTTTTGCTTCTAGTGTAGCGTCAAAAATAGCTTCTATTTTGGCTTCCAAATTAACGCCAAGATGTGCTTCCATTATTGCATCATGTTTTGCTTCCAGAATTGCTTCCTTGTTAGCTCCATGGTTTGCTTCCTTTTAGTTCCAACGTTTGCTTCATTTTTAGCTTCTGGTTTTGCTTCTTTTTTAGGTCCAGGGTTTGCTTCCTTTTAGTGTTGAGATTTGCTTCTTAATTAGCATCCAGTTTTGCTTCTTGTTAAACATCCAATTTAGCTTCCTACTTAGATCCAGAAATAGCTCAAGTATGGCTTCAAATTTAATGTTGAGTTTTACTTCAATTTTAGAGCCACAATTTGCTTCCATTTTAACAACCCATGTTGTGTCCTTTTTAGCTTCCATTTAGTAATTTAACTTATTTTATTTCAATTTAATTAGTTAAATATATCATGCATCTTAAAAAACTTATATTATTATAGAGTAAGTCATATTGCATTTGAAGTATTTTATATGATATATTTTATAAAGAATTTTTAGGGAACTGGACATCCATACAAACTAACAACATCATTATACTTATTAAATCTCCATCTAAATAAAATCTACAACATACAGTATATATAAAATAACAAGATAATGATTATAACATTATCATCATCTATAATTAAAACTAGTCAAATATATCAATATTAAATAAGTATCATGTCAAACAACTTATATCTTTAATACTAATAAGATCTTCATCATATATAACTACAACAAGTGAAAGTCAAATATGACAATAGATCAATAACATGTCAGAATGATACCTGGCCAACAGTCGATGTAAGTTAAGATGATATATGTCCAAATGATATAAGTCAAAATGATAAAACTCAATAATATGGCATTGCAGGACAAAGAGCAATACATATGATAATAAACATGAAAATAGGCAGCATAACTATATACAACAATGATCAATGATGGAGTCTATATGATCAATGTCATTGGCTACTACCAACAACTAGGTCATCATCATTATCTTGATCATCATTAGTGTGGTCATCATCGTCATCATTCACAGTGTCTTCTTCATCTGACTCATCATCATCATCTCCCATGTCTGTATCAAACCCATTATAATCTGGATCAATCTCATGAGGATCAACTGAATCTTCTAGAAGAGTCATGTTCTGCGAAAAAGAATATTCAAAATGAAAAGTTATTATATTTCATGCAATATGTAATTTTTGTGTTATATTTCTAATATTACAACATATGAAACGAAACCATAATCATATTACATCATATCAAAGTGCACATACCATAATAAAATTTCAAATAAGTTACAAATAAGAAGTCATTCCAATGTTGTAAAACATGCAACAATTCCAATAAACAATAGTAAAGATCGTAAAAAAATGTGTTATACATTTTAACTATCAATTGTAAATTCTATTACATAATCGTAAGTGCTAACCCTCTCCATTGTGTGCTATATATGATTATGTTTGACTATAAAAAACCTTTGAGAGTTAATTGGTCTATACATATTCTTCAAGCAAGAGCGGATTTGATTGATTTTAAGTTATGTGTTTTATTTTATTAAATAGATAATAGTGTTAGTCGGAATTTGTTGCTTGCATATATTGTGCACTGTAACTTTGAAATAAAAGACTTCCTCGGGTTGACAAATTAAATAGTTGGGAAAATACTACAATGCAATTAATTCAAACATTAGTTCAGCCCAATGTAACGATTGTTGTTCCTTTGAGTGTAGTTGTTGTTCATTTGAAAGGAACAACTGTCGTTCCCTTCGCGCGATTGTTTTTCCTTTGAGTGTAGTTGTTGTTCATTTGAAAGGAACAATTATCATTCCCTTCGCATGACTGTTGTTCCTTTGAGTGTAGTTGTTGTTCATTTGAAAGGAACAACCATCGTTCCCTTCGCGCGACCGTTGTTCCTTTAAGTGTAGTTGTTTTTCATTTGAAAGGAACATATGTCGTTCCCTTCGCGCGTATGCTATTCCTTTGAGTATCGTTGTTGTTCATTTGAATAGAACAACTGTTGTTCCCTTTATGATTGTTGTTCCTTTATAGGTGTTTCATCTCTGGAGGTTGGGTATTGAAAACGGAAGGTAAGAACCTACATAGGCAACAAGTAAAATGTTTGTGCCAACACCTACCTTTGGTTGATGCATAGAGGTTGTTTTTAGGACATATTTAGAGCCCAACATTTTGGCGTCGTTGCCGGGGAAGTTATCAAGGGTGCACAAGTTCAACTGACATTGTTTTTTTAGTTGCATGTTCTTGACTCCGAGGTGAAGGGTCAAGGCATGTAGGTTTCTTGATTGTTTCTTTCTTTGCATTTAGATTTTAGTTTTTGATCCTAAATCTTATCATTTCTCTTAGTGGTGATGTAAGCACCACCCATCCTACTCACAAGTTGACAGGAACATTTGAAGAAGGAGCCTTGAGATAGCACATGAAGAATCTAACAAAAAGATGGTAGGTGAGAAGGAGACAGAATTTGTTACCTTTGAATTCCCCATCAAAGATCCTGAAAGAGTGGTACAAATGCAAAGCATTCCCCCATCCAATCTACCAAATTTTCACGGTTTGGCAAATGAAGACCCTGATGCATTCTTATTTCAATTTGAAGTACTTTGTAGAGGTTATGGTTATTTTACTAATGATCAAAAGTTGAATGTTTTTCCCCTTACTCTAAAAGGAACATCCCTTCGATGGTTCATGAGCCTCGGTGGGAATTCTATACAAACTTGGGAAGACATGAAATATGTATTCTTGCAAAGGTACCAAGATTATTGTAGGGTCAATGATAATATCTTTGGAATGACACGAGGAGAAGAAGAGAGTTTGGAGGAATATGTGGAGCGCTTTCAATAAAACCTTCAAATATCCAAACAAAAACAGTTGGGAAAAGAGACCTTGAAAATAATCCTACTCAAAGGAATCCATGATGAATCTTTAGAAATCTTAAATTTAATGGGAACAAGTGATGTATTTCAGTTACCATATAATGATATTTGTGAGTTATGTAGAAGGTATTCAAGAGGGAACTTCAAGACTGGTAAGAATTCTAGTGAGCCTTCTTCTCAATATTTTAAATCTGCTGCAAAAACAAGAGCTATAGGAGCTGAAATAAGTAATTCAATTGAAATTTTTAAAGTTGATATCATTAGCTCATTAAATTCACGATTGGATATTTTGAAGGATAAGAAGAAATGGGAGGAACCTGAAGAAACAGTTTGTCCTTGGTGCCAGAAGAAACATCTTGCAATGGATTGTCCTTTGTATAGTCTCATAATTTGTGGCATATGTGACTTGAGTCATTCAACGGATCATTGCCCCTCCTTACCCAAGATAAAAGAAATATATCAAAGAGATCGAGGAGTTGTAGCAATTTAACCACAACAATCATGGCCTACATGTATGATTCAAAACTTTATCCCTCCATTTCCTTACTCTCATAAGCAATCATTGAATACTCATACACCATGGCAACTGTGGCAACCCCAATCTCACTCCTACCGACCTTGTCCACAAGGTTGGCATGACCCATCTTATGATCCCATGGCTACTTTCTCTCATGTTGCTGCAACCACCAATCCTCCATACTTTCCACAAGATATTCAACAACATCCTATATTCCCATTAAGGTCATCCACACAAACAAATCATCTATACTTTCCATACTTAAATTTTCATCAAGCTCCTCCATGCCCTACAAAACTTCATGTTCAACCCACCTCGCACCCTAACCATAATAAAGTAGTGCAGTATACTTACAATGCTGACCTACACAACTTTCCTACATTTATCACTTATCCTGATTAGTTTAGTTCTAAGCATTAGTAGCCTAGTTTAGAAATAAAAATGAGACACCTTCAAGACATCATCATTTGATCGCTTGTAGCCTTGTTCTCATGGACTTTCTTTCAAAAATCATCATTTTTTGAAGTTTTAGCAGTTGCTGCAACATATTGTGTAAGTCAATCTAGGTACTCAGTGCTTGAAATTTTTGGTATGGGCATGTATTCCATTGAAATTTATATCATTAAAAACATTCACAGCTATTTCGGTCACGTTTTGAGACCATATTTCATTTATTGGATTTTTGTGGCATTTTGGCTTGAAATTTTTACTAAAACACAGTTGGGACAGTCCATTTTTGGGAGACCAAATGGATTTATTTTCAAAACCTGTTTACATCCCAAGTATCTCTTTAAATCTAGTTTCCAAACCAATTTGAAGTTTTGAGATTGGGCATCAAACTAAAACGTTATGGTCAAAATACTAATGGGATGTCAAGAAGGCAACTTAGGAACAGAGCTGGGACAATCACTTTTTGGATGTCTTGTTGGATATATATTGCAAAACTGTTTCATTGGTATATTCCCCTATGAATTTAGTTTACAACACAATTTGAATCACTCAATTTTGATATCATATGAGGAAGTTATGACCAAAACATTGACTGCTTGTCATAAATCTGCACTTTGAAAAATATGTCTTCGCAGTTGTTCATTGGTAAATTTGACTCATCAATTCCTCTTGTCATTAAAACCTATTTATATTGGAGATACCTACAAGAATATAATTTCATCTCCAATTGGAATCACATCAATCCATCATCAAACAAAAAAGTTATGCCTAAAACCGTGACTATTGGTCTTGTCCAAAATTCGAAAAACACCTTGTCATGCAAGGTGTTACTGAGCATATTTGGCATATCATCACATGGAATTTTCTAAACCTGTTTCTAATGGACATAGAAATCTGAATGTACTTTTATTTGGATTTGGAATCTCTCAAATCGGACAAGAAACAAATAACTTATGATCGAAATATTGTTGGGTAGTATATGTTGGCCAACACTCCTAAATAGGTATAAAATGATTTTTATTTCATTTATTTTCTTTGGATTTGTTTTATAAGTAACTACATGTTTTTTTTTTGTGTATAACTTGGATGAAGAGAGACCGCACACCTCTCTTCTCCATGATCTCACGTTTTATTGCAGGTAAGTGCTTATGTTTTCCATGTCCTTGGAAAATCGAAGAAGGTTAATACATGCATGAGTGATTCTTGAAGACTTTTTCTCAAATTTTCAAATGGATTGAGCACATAACAAATGGAGAGATTGATGTGAAAACCATACAAAGACCAATGTTTCAAAATTCAAGTTTCATTGCTACATTAATCATGCCAAGAATCCTTCTAAGAAGACATTATGCTCATCATGCTCATTCACCGGGACTCGGATGCATGAACCGTCAATTGCATTGGATCCGGAGTACATGGTTTCAACTATTGGGGCTCCTACCCTATCATTTCGTCGACTGAAAAACAATTTGTTGGAGTATCTCCAACACTATGGTTTTGGTCAATGAGGCATAGTGCAATTTCTGAAGAGGAGGTCGATTTTCAAGAACATTGTGTCGGGTATTTCTGGCTAGTGTAGTCACGTGGTCCTTGGCCAAATAGACTTGTAGGAGCTTATGGAAGTTTGTTATGCTACTTTGTTTGGATTTTATGCCCCCAGACCAAATTGACCACATGTCCTTAAATGGCTTGAGGAGGCGAGTTGCAACTCTCAATAAAAATCAAACCGGGACTCATATGTATGAACTGTCAGTTGCATTGGACTAAGAGAACTGGGTTTCAGCTAGTGGGGCCCCTATGCTATCATTCCGTTGACCGAAAAACCATTTTTTGTAGTATCTTCTGCACTAGGGTTTTGGTCAACGAGGCATAGTGCAATTTCTGAAGATGAGTTTGATTTTCAAGAACACTCTGTCGAGCATTTTTTTCTAGTGTAGCCGCATGGGAATTGGCCAAACAAACTTGCGGGAGCTTACGAAACTCTATTATGCTACTCAGTTTGGATTTTATGCCCCTGGACCAAATTGGCCACATGTCCTTGAATGGCCTAAGGAGGCGAGTTGCAACTATCAATAAAACTCAAACCGAGACTCGGATGCATGAACCGTCAGTTGCATTGGATCCATAGCACTGGGTTTCAGATATTGGGGCTCTTACTCTATCATTCTTTCGATCGAGAAACCATTTGTTGGAGTATCTCCAACACTAGGGTTTTGGTCAATGAGGCATTGTGCAATTTCTGAAGAGGAGGTCGATTTTCAAGAACAGTATCGGGTCTTTTTTGCTAGTATAGTCATGTAAGCCTTGGCCAAACAGACTTGTTGGAGCTTAAGGAAGTCTGTTATGCTCCTCGGTTTGTATTTTATGCCTTTGGACCAAATTGACCACATGTCTCTAAATGACTTGAGGAGACGAGTTGAAACTCACGAAAAAACTCAAACCGGGACTCAGATGCATGAATCGTCAGTTGCATTGGATTAAGAGAACCATTTTTCAGCTAGTGGGGCCCCTACACTATCATTTAGTCGACCAGAAATCCATTTGTTGGAGTATCTATGGCACTAGGGTTTTGGTCAATGAGGCATAGTGCAATTTCTAAGGATGAGTTCGATTTTCAAGAACACTATGCCGCTATTTTTGGCTAGTGTAGTTGCATGGAACTTGTCCAAATAGACTTGTGGGAGCTTACGGAATTCTGTTATGCTGCTCGATTTGGATTTTATGCCCTCAGACCAAATTGGACACATGTCCTTGAATGGCTTGAGGAGGCGAGTTGCAACTAATGATAAAACTCAAACCGGGACTCGGATATATGAACCGTCAGTTGCATTGGATCTGGAGTACCTGGTTTCAACTATTGTGTATCCTACCTTATCATTTTGTCGACCAAAAAAAAATTTGTTGGAGTATCTCCAACACTAGGGTTTTGGTCAATGAGGCATAGTGCAATTTATGAAGAGGAGGTCAATTTTCAAGAACACTGTGTTGGGTCTTTTTGGCTAGTGTAGTCACATGATCTTTGGCCAAATAGACTTGCAAGAGCTTATGGAAGTTTGTTATGCTACTCTGTTTGGATTTTATGCCCCCGAACCAAATTGACCACATGCCCTTAAATGGCTTGAGGAGACGAGTTGCAACTCTCGATAAAAATCAAACCAGGACTCATATTCATGAACCGTCAGTTGCATTGGATTAAGAGCACTGGGTTTCAGCGAGTGGGGCCCCTACGCTATCATTCTGTCGACCGAAAAACCATTTGTTGTAGTATTTCCGGCACTAGGGTTTTGGTCAACGAGGCATAGTGCAATTTCTGAAGATGAGTCTGATTTTCAAGAACACTCTGTCAAGCATTTTTTGCTAGTGTAGTCGCATGGGAATTGACCAAACAAAATTGTGGGAGCTTACGAAACTCCATTATACTGCTCGATTTGGATTTTATGCCCATAGACCAAATTGGCCACATGTCCTTGAATAGCATGAGGAGGCGAGTTGCAACTATCAATAAAACTCAAACCGAGACTCAGATGCACGAACCGTCAGTTGCATTGGATCCGTAGCACTAGGTTTCAGCTATTGGGGCTCTTACTCTATCATTCCTTCGACCGGAAAACCATTTGTGGAGTATCTCCAACACTAGGGTTTTGGTCAATAAGGCATTGTGCAATTTCTGAAGAGGAGGTCGATTTTCAAAAACACTGTGTCAGGTCTTTTTGGCTAGTGTAGTCATGTGGGCATTGTCCAAACAGTCTTGTCGAAGCTTATGGAAGTCTGTTATGCTACTCGGTTTGGATTTTATTCCCCTGGACCAAATTGACCACATGTCTCTAAATGGCTTGAGGAGGGGAGTTGAAACTCATGATAAAACTCAAACCGGGACTCAGATGCGTGAATCGTCAATTGCATTGGATTAAGAGCACAATTTTCCAGCTAGTGGGGCCCCTACGCTATCATTTCGTCGACCGGAAAACCATTTGTTGGACTATCTTCTGCACTAGGTTTTTGGTCAATGAGGCATAGTGCAATTTATGAAGATGAGGTCGATTTTCAAGAACACTATGTCGGTAGTTTTGGCTAGTGCAGTTGCATGAAACTTGTCCAAACATACTTGTGGGAGCTTACAGAACTCTGTTATGCTGCTTGATTTGGATTTTATGCCCTCGGACCAAATTGGCCACATGTTCTTGAATGGCTTGAGGAGGCGAGTTGCAACTATCGATAAAACTCAAATCAGGATTCGGATGCATGAACCGCCAGTTGCATTAGATCCAGAGTACCTGGTTTCAACTAGTGGATCCCCTACCCTATCATTCCGTTGACCGAAAAACAATTTGTTGGAGTATCTCCAACACTAGGGTTTTGGTCAATGAGGCATAGTGCAATTTCTGAAGAGGAGGTCGATTTTCAAGAACATTGTGTCGGGTCTTTTTGGCTAGTGTAGTCACGTGGTCCTTGTACAAATAGACTTGTAGGAGCTTATGGAAGTTCGTTATGCTACTCTTTTTGGATTTTATGCCCCCGAACCAAATTGACCACATGTCCTTAAATGGCTTGAGGAGGCGGGTTGCAACTCTCGATAAAAATCAAACTAAAACTCATATGCATGAACCATCAGTTGCATTGGATTAAGAGAACTAGGTTTCAGTGAGTGGGGCCCCTACACTATCATTCCGTCCACCGAAAAACCATTTGTTTTAGTATCTACGGCACTAGGGTTTTGATCAACGAGGCATAGTACAATTTCTGAAGATGAGTTCGATTTTCAAGAACACTGTGTCGAGCATTTTTGCTAGTGTAGTCGCATGGGAATTGGTCAAATAGACTTGTGGGAGCTTACGAAACTACATTATGCTGCTTGGTTTGGATTTTATGCCCCTAGACCAAATCGGCCACATGTCCTTGAATGGGCTGAGGAGGCGAGTTGCACCTATCAATAAAACTCAAACCGAGACTCGAATGCATGAACCGTCAGTTGCATTAGATCTGTAGCACTGGATTTCATCTATTGGGGCTCTTACTCTATCATTCCTTCGACCAGAAAACCATTTGTTGGAGTATCTCCAACACTAAGGTTTTGGTCAATGATGCATTGTGCAATTTCTGAAGAGG
>SNQJ01S0139208.1:20709-34179 GCA_010110895.2 Picea sitchensis | reverse complement strand
AAACTCGTGATAAAACTCTAACCGGGACTCAGATGCATGAATCGTCAGTTTCATTGGATTAAGAGCACCATTTTTCAGCTAGTGGGGACCCTACGCTCTCATTCTATCGATCGAAAAAACATTTGTTGGAGTATCTACGGCACTAGGGTTTTGGTCAATGAGGCATAGTGCAATTTTTGAAGATGAGGTCGATTTTCAAGATCACTTTGTCGGGCATTTTTGGCTATGGTATTGGTATTGGTATTGGTATTGTATGGTATTGGTATTGGTATGGTATTGGTATGCATATCATTTCCAATATTGGTACCATACCAATATTGGCAATGATATGGTAGACCAATACTTGGTATTGGTATACCAATGCCATACCAATACCAATACCAATACCATACGTATTGGTATTGTTATGGTATTGGTATACCAATGCCATACCAATACCAATACCATACGTATTGGTATTGTTATGGCATTGGTATGCACATCATTTCCAATGCATACCTTTGTCATGCAATGGTATGCAAAGGTATTGGTATTGGTATGCAATGGTATTAGTATTGGTATGGTATGCATACCATTGCCATGCAATGGTATTGGTATTGGTATGGATTGGTATGGTATTGGTATTGGAATTGGTATGGTATGGGATTGGTATTGGTATTGGTATGACATGGTATAGTATGGTATTGTTATTGGTATGGTATGGTATGGTATGGTATGGTATTTGTATGGTATTGATATTGGTATGGTATTGGTATTGGTATGGCATTGGTATGCATATCATTGCCAATGCATACCATTACCATGCAATGGTATGCAATGTTATGGTATTAGTATTGGTATTGTTATTGGTATGCAATGGTATTGGTATTCGTATGGTATTGTATTCATATGGTATTGGTATGGTATTGGTATTGGTATTCTTGGAATTTTCAAGAGAGAATTTAGCACAATGGAAATGTTATGTGGAACTTTATCTCATATTATGGTATGGTATTGGTATGCATATCATTGTCAATATTGGTATGGTATACCAT
Organism: Picea sitchensis; assembly: GCA_010110895.2. NCBI lineage: Eukaryota > Viridiplantae > Streptophyta > Pinopsida > Pinales > Pinaceae > Picea > Picea sitchensis. Next base: position 33,145 of record SNQJ01S0139208.1, on the reverse strand, counting down.
ACCTATATTCGGAATGATATGGTAGACCAATACTTGGTATTGGTATACCAATACCAATATCATACCAATATTGATATTGGTATGGTATTGGTATTGTTATGGCATTGCTATGCACATCATTGCCAATGCATACCTTTGTCATACAATGGTATGCAAAGGTATTGGTATTGGTATGCAATGGTATTGGTATTGGTATGGTATGTTGTTGGTATTGGTATGGTATTGGTATGCATATCATTGTCAGGCAATTGTATGCAATGGTATTGGTATTGGTATTGGTATGCAATGGTATGGATTGGTATGGTATTGGTATTGGTATTGGTATGGTATGGGATTGGTATTGGTATTGGTCTGGCATGGTATAGTATGGTATTGGTATTGGTATGGTATTGGTATTGGTATGGTATGGTATTGATATTAGTATGGTATTGGTATTGGTATGGTATAGTATGGTATTGATATTGGTATGGTATTGGTATTGGTATGGCATTGGTATGCATATCATTGCCAATGCATATCATTACCATGTAATGGTATTGGTATTGGTATGCAATGTTATGGTATTGGTATTGGTATGCAATGGTATGGTATTGTATTGGTATTGGTATTGGTATGGTATAGTATTCGTATGGTATTGGTATGGTATTGGTATTCTTGGGATTTGCAAGAGAGAATTTTTCACAATGGCAATGTTTTGTGGAACTTTATCTCATATTACAATATGGTATTGGCATGCATATCATTGCCAGTATGGTATACCATACCAATATTGGCAATGGTATGGTAGACCAATACTTGGTATTGGTATACCAATTCCATACCAATATTGATATTGGTATGCACATCATTGCCAATGCATACCTTTGTCATGCAATGGTATGAAAAGGTATTGGTATTGGTATGCAATGGTATTGGTATTGGTATGGTATGTTGTTGATATCGGTATGGTATTGGTATGCATATCATTTCCATGCAATGGTATGCAATGGTATTGGTATTGGTATGCAATGGTATGGATTGGTATGGTATTGGTATAGGTATTGGTATGGTATGGGATTGGTATTGGTATTGGTATGGCATGGTATAGTATGGTATTGATATTGGTATGGTATTGGTATTGGTATGGCATTAGTCTGCATATCATTGCCAATACATACCATTACCATGTAATGGTATTGGTATTGGTATGCAATGTTATGGTATTGGTATTGGTATTGTTATTGGTATGCAATGGTATGGTATTGTATTGGTATTGGTATTGGTATGGTATTGGTATGGTATAGTATGGTATTGTATTKGTATGGTATTGGTATGGTATTGGTATTGGTATTCTTGGGATTTGCAAGAGAGAATTTTGCACAATGGCAATGTTATGTGRAACTTTATCTCATATTACRGTATGGTATTGGTATGCATATCATTGCCAATATTGGTATGGTATACCATACCAATATTGGCAATGATATGGTAGACCAATACTTGGTATTGGTATACCAATGCCATACCAACACCAATACCATACCAATATATTGGTATGGTATTGGTATTGTTATGGCATTGGTATGCACATCATTGCCAATGCATACCTTTGTCATGCAATGGTATGAAAAGGTATTGGTATTGGTATGCAATGGTATTGGTATTGGTATGGTATGTTGTTGATATCGGTATGGTATTGGTATGCATATCATTTCCATGCAATGGTATGCAATGGTATTGGTATTGGTATGCAATGGTATGGATTGGTATGGTATTGGTATAGGTATTGGTATGGTATGGGATTGGTATTGGTATTGGTATGGCATGGTATAGTATGGTATTGATATTGGTATGGTATTGGTATTGGTATGGCATTAGTCTGCATATCATTGCCAATACATACCATTACCATGTAATGGTATTGGTATTGGTATGCAATGTTATGGTATTGGTATTGGTATTGTTATTGGTATGCAATGGTATGGTATTGTATTGGTATTGGTATTGGTATGGTATTGGTATGGTATAGTATGGTATTGTATTCGTATGGTATTGGTATTGGTATTCTTGGGATTTGCAAGAGAGAATTTAGCACAATGGCAATGTTATGTGGAACTTTATATCATATTCATATAAGGATTAGGGATGAGAAATATAGTTTGGTTTGGTCCAAGAATCTTATTCTAAGATAATAGATTTCAAAGTACAATACTATGTTATGTAATGAAGAACAAGACAAAATCATTGTGGTGGAAGCCCCTTTGGAATATTAGAGCTCCTATGAAGACACATGTTTATATGTGGCTAGTGTTGAGAGACAAGTTACTTCTTTGAGATCATTTGCAAAGAAGAAGTAACCAAGGGCCTGGCATGTGTTCACTTTGTAAGATGAATGATGAAGTTATCACCCATTTATTAGTGAAAAACAACTATGTTAGAGAAGGTCCAAGGGAAAGAAGGCCCTATGAATGTTGGATGAGAATACAACTTATCCAAATAGTAGGAAAATATAAATAAATTAAACAAAAGTGGCAAAGCCCTGCTAGGCAAACTATGTTTGTTATCAAGAGCCACAAAACAAGGGCTAGTATTTCCAAACTCCATAAATTGCAAGGAAAATTCCACAAGTTCGTAATATTCAAAGGAAATAAAGGACAAGGATGCCCAAATGGGGAGCCATTGACAAAAAATAGGGAAAAAACAAAGCAAGGGATCCTTCGATAATATTGATACCTCGTTCTCTATCCATATTACAAAGTTGGTCCACTTTTTATTTTGTAACATTTCTTTTTCAAAATGAGTTGGATGTCGACCATATTTGTCTTCCTGTCAAAACATGGCACATGGACTAGTTAAACTAATAAATATGTAATCATTTACTTTTTCTAGGAAAAAAAAAAACATTTCACATAATAAATATACTTACAAAGGTGCAAATCAACGCTTGTAAACCTTTTTGGACACTATGATGTGTGGCTTGGAGTTTTGCAAGCCTAGCTTTGGAGGCTTTGTCCTTAAACATAAAGTAAGCCAATTGAACTATGCAGAAATAAAATATAAAAATCGTTTAAGAAATTTGATATAATATTATGAGAAAATTGAAATACCTAGATACTCTCCTCACCAGACTTCCTTCATGCATCTGACTTCTCATATGATTTGACAAGTTCTTTCCATACTTTTATACGGACATCAATTGGCCTTTTTTTTAGCCTTAGCTCGGGCGGGAGTTTTTTTATCTTCTTTGTTTGATTGCACCTAAATATCTTGCAATTTTGAGACATTTGTCTTTTCACTTTTTTTATTGACCAACCTATGCCAAATTCAGACTCCATGTCATGAATTACAGCTTTATGAAGGTGCATTGGTATCTTTGAGAAAGGCAAATGGAGATGGTCTTTGAACCTTTGAAGGCATGATTCCTTCAACCTGTTCAAAAAAACCTTCCCAGCATCTAACATTCTGATTTCACCTGAAACCATGTCGTATTCTATCATTGTATCATAGTTCCCAATGCAATCTCCAAAACATGGTGTGGTGGACGAAGTTTGGGTCCCAAGAGTGGATTCGACATTGGAGGTATCTGCTCTCTGTTCCATATTCTTAGAGGTCATTGTATATGATTTCCTCCTTGATTTTTTGCTCGATCCAAGAGTGGTTGGGGAATCAATTGATTCCCTTTCACAGGGTTGATTTGATTGCAATGTCTCAGGGGTCTTAGTGGATCATTTTTCTATGTATTTTTCAAGCGTTTTCAAGTCTACACCATCAAGTTTTTTTATGGCCTCTATCCCCAATATCGAAGCCAATGCATCTTTCTCCTGGTCAGTCTCATGTCCCTAGATATATAAAATATTTTTTTTGTGTTAAAATTTTCAATAAAAAACAAATAACCAAAAATAAAATAAAATAAATGAGACAATTAAAAATCTATAAATTGAGAAGTACTTACCTCATTATGGATAGAATTTGTTTCCTTCCCTCTACTTGACATTTTAAGCAAGCTAGGGCAAATCTCTTCTGTCAGGATTTGGGCAAGTGGACTTTGTGACAATTTTTGAAGGTTCTTATTTCTTCTCTCTTCTTCCTGGTATTTTTTTTCCTATTCTAACAAGGATAAGCAAATTTCAAACTCAGATAGACCACAAAATATGAGGAAATTTATATGTAAAGAGGTTGAATTGTGAAATTTGATAATTGTTTTACTTGAAAATCTCAGTTCGCCCTTAGGAAACCCCCAAATCATGCTTCGGTCTTACCCTATCTCTGTTCACCCTAGGAAACACCCAAATCATGTTGGAGTCCAAATCTAGTTTGAAAATTAGTTTGTATGCTCACACTGAGTCTCCCTTCGCCCTAGGAAACACCCAAATCATGTTGGAGTCTCCCTAAGAAACACTCAAAACGTGTTGGAGCCGAAATGCAGCAAGAGTTTCACTTGAACTATCACGCTCTATCTCCAATCACCGGAAAACACTCAAATCATGTTAGATCTGAAATGTAGAAGGGAATTCAGTTGGACAGGTCACAATCTTTCTCCATTCGCCATAGCAAACTCCCAATTCATTTTTTTGTATTTCTTCCCCTCCAAAATGTCAAATTCGTCCCCTTGCCTGTGGATATATGTGTTTTTTAGGTTTTACATATCAGTGGGCATATTCATCCCCTTGCCCGCGGGTATTTTTGTTTTTTTAAATGTCTACATATCAGTCGGCACTAAATTAGGCGCCAACAACGCCTAGTTTAGCGTTGATTTATCCCCTTAATGTAATCAATTATGGTCGCCTTATTGGGAGCAAAAAATGCCAGGGAATGCGCCTAAATTTGGTCAAAACATCTCCATTTTGGGCCAAAATGGAAATGGGATAAATGGAAGAAAAAATATCTCCATAATGTAACACCATAACAATGTAGTTCCTCTAATGCAAATGGGATAAATGATTGCATCCAATATTTATTGGATGAGACCATAGGCACCCTCCCAAAACATCTTCAGTTGAGACATTCAAGTAACTCGCACACATCACTCATCCAAAATGTCATATACAAGTTTCCTACACTCAAGGTGCATGTGGCAAAATGTATGGGAAGGATTTTCCTACACATTAGGTGTAGGTAAGTACCTAAACTGGGATTTTTTCACAAACTGACCAAAATGTGTATCTAGCAATGCCAAGTCTAATTTCACAAGACAAAGTCTTAAAATCCTTGTCCATGTATGTGAGTGTACTCCAAATGGGAAAAATGTAGATGTAAGTGATGCCAAAAGTCATCATGTGATGTTGCATGATGTGACATTATGTGTCCCATCAATATTCTGAAAAAAAAAGGCTTCCCATACTCACACCCACTGACCCTAGCAAAACTTGGATATTATTTATTAATACAATGAAATTTCAGTTGTGGCATTGCCCAAATTATTTCCAAGATGAATAAATTGAACAATACTACACATTATTAAGGAATCTAACAATAATGAACGGATTGAACCTTGATCACTATTCTAGTCACATGGGTGATTTCCTTAAAAATTCAGTTGATTACAAGGCATAAAAGAGAACAAAGAACAACTTTACAGTTATGAAAAAGAATAGGAATACTAATCAAGAACTAAATAACATGGTCACATGCACCGCACATCTTGTATATAAATTTTTCCAGGACTTCATCCATTTGAGCTACACAAGTTGGTATTTTGTTTCCTTTCCAACAAACTCTAGATTATCTTTCAACATCCAAGCAATAAGAGAGAGATATTGTCCTTACTAGTAGTAAAGATCCAATGAGTGTGTCAAAGGGATTTTAGTGGGATAGATGTTGAAGAGTGAAACACAACTGTGGTTGGTGAGTTTGAGACATTGATGAAGAATCATACTTCATGATTGACCCCATTACCTACAAGAAGAAATCTTCTGGGATGTTAGTGTGAATGGGAAAAGTATAACACATGTGGATCTATTGAAAGATGCAAAGCTATAATGGTCACCAAGGGTTATCCCCAAGAGGGGATGACTTCAAGTAAAATTTTCATTAATGGCGCAAGAAAACAAATTGAAGCATGAAATGTAATTAAGAAGCCAAGAACAAATGTGTATGTTATTGTCTTTCCATAGGACTTGGACAATTTCTCTATATTGCACATCAATGGATTTACCCAAATTGTATCCAGTGTAATAAATATACTATTCCTCCATCATACCTAAGCCAATGATCAGTGTATTCAATGATGGGAATAAACACATTTGGATTACCTTAATAAAAAATAATGTTAAAATAGCTCATGTACAAGTTCAACACTTTGGTCCTGCCCCGGTTGGGCCAATAGTCAAATTTAAGTTAAATGACGATGATATAAGAAATTACTAAGATGTAGAAAATCAATATTGAATATATCAAACCATTAGAAGATCCCCCATCTATCACTTTCCCTTGAACATTAGATTAGATTAGTTATACTTCAATATTGCATATACTTTGTGTGTGCTTCGTAAGTTTACAATCCTCAGATTGACAAATTAAATAGTTGGGCAAGTACTACAACTCAATTAATACAACATTGGTTCGGCCCAATATAACGACTGTCGTTCCCTTGTCACGATTGTTGTTCCTTTTGCAAGTAGTGTTGTTAATTTGAATGGAACAACTGTTGTTCCCTTGTTACGATTGTTGTTCCTTTTGTAAGTAGTGTTGTTCATTTGAACAAAACAACTGATGTTCCCTTGTTACGATTGTTGTTCCTTTTGTAAGTAGTGTTGTTCATTTGAACGGAACAATTGTCGTTCCTTTTGTTACGATTGTTGTCCCTTTGCAGGGGTTCATCTATGGAGGAGGGGTATTGAAAACAGAAGGTAAGAACCTACGTAGGCAACAAGTAAAACGCTTGTGCTAGCGCCTACCTTTGGATGATGCATAGAGGTTATATTTTAGGATATCTTTAGAGCCCAACAAGTACTCGTAAAATACTAGGATATACTCATTTTGGACAAGAGAGTAGGGAATTTAAATTTGCATGTTGCAGACTATTGAGAAAGTATTTTATGACCCTTCTAATTCTTTGGATGATTGCTCATTAGTGCTCTATTTTAGTGTTCCATATCATTAGTGTTATGTTTTAGGATCTTGTCATATCCCCGACCTTTCTTCTTTATGACATATTTTAGGAATGGATATATTTGTTATTCTATGACTGTCTCATCCTATAGTACTTGGAATCTAGTATTGAATGCATAATTGGCATCCTGCCCATCCTAGGACTATCTGGTAACAACATGAATACTATTTTCACTAAGAGGGATTTCTAGCCAAATCCACTTACTTGAGTCCACGACAATAGTAGCCACACACACTTTCTTATCATTGGAGAAGTCCCCAATCATGGGACATGCAGGAGAATGGTGATCCTAGATTTAAACAATGGCTTGAATAATGATAAGAGCATGGTATGGTCCCTCCTTAGTTTTGAGTATTTTTCTAGGGAAAATTCAAGGAACAAGGCGAGGTCATGGATATCATAATCCATCAGTTGCACCTGCTCCACATATCATTTCAAATGCTCATCCTTGCTAACATGCACCCATAGGTTGAGTACCTCCTTTAGGTAAATTTATTATTGTACCTATATAATGGGGGTCTTCCCCTTCCTCAACTTTTAGATTCATGGCCCATCATGCCCTTGACTTAATTGGTATTGTACATGGTGGCATTTTTATCATGGTGTCTTTGTGTAATAACATCATCCACAAATAATCCATCATGAATATACTTAGAATCCCATCCATCAAGGTCATCAAGGTCTAATTCATCTGAGTGTAATAATGATGTGGGAGTTTCCTCAAAGGTTTGAGGAAGCAAGGTTTGCCCAAACTTGCAAAAATTTCTCTGAAAACTAGGGGTCAAAGAAGAGATGATATCTATTTAACCATAATACCTTTTAAAAAAAAGAGAGAGGTTTTTGTTATTTGGTATGTTTTTAACAAAAACCTCCTCCAGAATTTCAAAAATAAGTTCCCATGTTGTCACAATATGCTCTGCAAACATATGTCTAAAACAGGACTTTGCACGATCAGAAAATAAAGCTGTGAATATGTGAATGTATCTCTCACCCTGTAAAACCTGTGTAAAAAGTGATATAGGTTATTATAATTTATCGTCTTATGAAAAAAAACCTCCTCCATTTTCTCAATATTCTTCTATGATGGGACACAATATTCTCTTCAAATAGGTGATTAAAAAGGCCATTTCTGGAAAATGTGCCTTCAAAGATTTTTGGAAAATGAAGTGGAATGATGGGTTATGGGTTTTCTGAATTATTGATAAAATTTAGGGGGGTAGGGGGTAATGTTAGAGAAACTTGGGTGTTAGAACCATTTGAAATGAGTGAGGGAAAGTGGGGAAAAAGGCTAAAACACAGTCCTAACCCAAAATTTGGCAAAAACCCAGCGTTGGCTAGGGTTCATGGGGAAAATGATGGGAAAGAGAGAAGGGAGTGTGGGAAAAGTTTGGGGGAGGTGTATGAAGTATGAATGAGGGTGTTGAAACAAGAAAACTAGGTTTTTCTCACTGAAATGATGCAAACACTAAGATAACCCAAAAATGCAACATAGAACCCTAGGAGAGGAATTTCATCATTTCGACAAGGAAAATGGTCATGAGAAGGGTGATGCATATTTGACTTACTTGTTGAGAGTGATTGAAACATTATGGATGAATAATTACGACTTTTGTGTATGTTTATTTGACCTTGGATGAGTGGAGGGAGTAGTAATGACCTAGACACTTAGGACATGACTCAATACTCATTTGACAATCAACAAGACATGTCAAATTTTATTTGCAAAATATAACAATTTGACCTGTCTACTATACTCCTGAGTGTGGGAAAATTCTACTATACTCCTGAACCCTTAAAAAATAAAAATAGCCACTCCAATACATCAAAAAACTGATTTTCCCACAACTGGTCTAGAAACACAGCGCCTAGGTGAAAACAAGGGCAGAAAGCAGTTTTTCACCATGTTTTTGACTTTTTGTTGCAAACTTGATACTGACCTGGCCCACCAGTGATATATTTGAGATGTACACTTCATAATATATTCATTAATGCTAAGAAAATTGAATTTGGAGCCTCCAGGAAAAATCATACCATGGGCTCGCTGCGCTTCTGTAGATGACATTGTTGCCCAAACTTGCAAAAAATTCTCTGAAAACTAGGGGTCAAAAAAGAGATTATATCTCTTTAACCATAATACATTTTACAAAACTGAGAGAGGGTTTTGTTCTTTGGTATGTTTTTAACAAAAAAATCCTCCATTTTTCAAAAATACTTTCCCATTTTGTCACAATATTCTCTGCCAAAATATGTCTAAAACATGACTTTGCACGATCAAAAAAATAAGTTGTGAAGATGTGAATGTATCTCTCACCCTGTAACACCTGTGTAAAAAGTGAGATAGGTTATTGTAATTTGTCCTCTTATGAACAAAAACCTCCTCCATTTTCTCAATATTCATCTCTAATGGGCCACAATATTCTCTGCAAACAGGTGACTAAAAAGGTCATTTCTAGAAAATGTGCCTTCAAAGATTTTTGGAAAATGAAGTGGAATGATGGGTTATGAGTTTCCTAAATTATTGAGAAACATTAGGGGGGTAGAGGGTAATGTTAGAGAAACTTGGGTGCTGGAACCACTTAAAATGAGTGAGGGAAAGTGGGGAAAAATGCTAAAACACAGTCCCAACCCATAATTTGGCAAAAACACAGCGTTGGCTAGGGTTCATGGGGAAAATGATGGGAAAGAGGGAAGTGAGTGTGGGAAAAGTTTGGGGGAGGTGTATGAAGTATGAATGAGGGTTTTGAAATAGGAAAACTAGGGTTTTCTCACTAAAATGATGCAAACACTAAGATAACCCAAAAACGCAGCATAGAACCCTAGGAGAGGAATTTCATCATTTCGAGAAGGAAAATGGTCATGAGAAGGGTGATGAATATTTGACTTACTTGTTGAGAGTCCTTGAAACCTGTTGGATGAAGAATGACAACTTTGTTGTATGTTTCTTTGACCTTGTATGAGTGGAGGGAGTAGTAATGACCTAGACACTTAGGACATGACTCAAGACTCATTTGACAATCAACAAGACATGTCAAATTTTATTTGCAAAACATAAAAATTTGACCTAATGACCCTATCAAAAAATTTGTAAGAGCATATTTGATCACTAGTGACTGGAAGGACTGGTAGACATTAACAGGGATAAATCCATCCGAGGAAAACAGGCAAATCTAGGAGTTATCATGCGAGGAACAACAGATAGAAACTGAATAATTAGACTTCCTATCATTTATAGGACCCTAACAGTATTCATACCATTTCCATGCAATGGTATTGGTATTTTTATGTAATGGTATGGTATTGGTGTTTGATCCCAAGCTAATTTTGACTTGTGGCCCTATTTTCCCTAACTTATTAGATGATAATGGATTTGATTGGTGTGCTAAAAATTATTGTCATTGTTGTGTAACAGGATCCATAGGAGACCATGGAAAGAGGACATGGACAGCGTAGACCTACTAAATCACAGAGAGAAAAGTGGGTGGAAGAGGATATGACAACGAAATCTACAGATACAATAAAGGTAAGAATAAAATGCAACATCAACCAAAGGAGGAAGGTCTTTATGAATTCACAAATGCTACAACATAGAAGAGATAAAGTCTTTTTTTTTTCATATGGCCTTTGAGCTCAAACTTATTGGTGAAAAATGCACAAGAATGGTGATTAAAAGTGATTCTACGATTAATGGAAAAGTTTGAAAATTAGGATGGCCATGTGGGATAGGGATGTTGGATACTTTTCTTGTTGAAATTTTGGATCGATGTAAATACCTAGGGTCGTAAAAAAAAATCAACTCCAAAACATGATATCAATATGTCAAAAATGTGACTAAGGTGAGGTTTTTTGTTGCATAGAAAATTCGTTGAAATAATATAATTGGTGTACTAAACATTATTGACTATGTTGTGTACTACATGAGCCAGATGAGGCCATGGAAACAGATCGTGTCATATCAAATGAGGACACAATGGATGACACAGGACATCAGGTACTCTAATTTTTACTTAACTTAGGAAAAAATAATCTGATGGCATTTTGTGAAACGTCCATGTTTTTTCACGAAATTATTAAATTTTATAGTGTATTATTCAATCTTGTCAAAAATTAATGCATGTTGTTGATTATTTTAGATGGAGATTGGAGAAAATGTAGAGCTTGAGCATTCAACTAGCAAAAGAAAAAGATATGTACATGGGCATGGACCTAAAACTATTAAATCACGTAGAGGACAGTGGGTGGAAGAGGATATGACAATGGATCCTGTAGACATAACAAATGATTGCACTGAACAAGAGGTTGGTTTGGAATATAGTACATGGGATGAATACTTTGAGAAAATTGTTGTTTGTGGATGTTCGGTATGTCGTGGAAAGAAACAATTCAAACGAGCGATTGTACAAAGACATTACATATATGATGATCTTCCAGTGGGTAGTATGCCTCCTACAATCAATTCAAATCCAATTGGAATTGTGGTGAGGAATTTTCCAATTTGATATAAATAATATCTATACTTCTTTTAAACATTGTTTTATATTATTTAAATAATTAATTTTTTTCTTAATGAATACTTGCAGGATAAATTTCTTGGTTTAAAGTTTCCTGGATCACCAACTTATAGCCTAGAGTACGATGATCATTTATCATATGATACATCTAACAAAATATGTGCACATATACCAGCTCTGAAGATGAGGATTTGATGAAAACAAGTAACAAAACAAGAACCACTTTAAAGATGCATAATTTGCTTAAAGACAAGGGTAAGGTTGACTACTTACCCTATGAGAATGAATGTGATGGAGATGATGAATTTCCCCTGAGTTTGAGATCAATTTACAAAGAGACATTTGATCGTCGATTATATTGTGCTTGGCCCAGTGATCAAGAACTACCTAGAGTGTATGAGGTGTTTCAATTTTGGGGATACAGCTACATGATACGACCCTCCAATATTCATGGAGCAAATATAGGCCTCTTTATTGTCCAAAATGTCCATGTGGGATCTAAAAATAGAAAAAAATCACAACAACCCACTAGGAGATTAATTCCATATTATGGTCCATCATATTACAGTGGTGAATGGAAAAGGCTAGCAGAATATAAGCCTAGCATGTCAGCATATGATCTAAATTGAAATATGTATACACATCGTCTCCAATTGGAAAGTGGAAAATAAATTAATAGAGGTCATCTTATGTATATAGATGGATGTTCATACACACAAAAATATTTCAAGTTTTATAAATAGTAGTAAGGGAAGGGACCCTAATGTAAGACCAAATTGTCAATTTGTTGAAGTTATAAATGATAAATATGGAGATATGGAAAGAGAGGTTGATAGAT
>SNQJ01S0139208.1:4470-18929 GCA_010110895.2 Picea sitchensis | reverse complement strand
GTGAGCATCTGAAACAAAACTTGCAAACAATCAAGTCTTCAAAAACCAGTGCTCTGATACCAACTTGATCTAAAATTGAAGAAGACTTGAAAAACTTGAAAATTATTGCAAGTGAAAGTTATGTGTTTTAAAGCAAATGGATCAGTTTGCAACACATAGATTAAAGGATTACTCATGAAAAATACATATAGACAGCATCATAATCAATGAACATAAGCACATAAACACAACAATTTGATAAAGGAGTTCACCCCTCTCTTGGGCTACATCTCCTGGTCCAACTTCCAATGGATCATTATTATTAATTTCTCAAGGTGCTCAAAAACATGTCTTACAATGATCAAACTGACAAACCAACTGCTCCAATGGCTTCAGAGTGTCCAAAAACCCATGTCTGGGCTCTTTCGGCACCTCAATCGGTTGAAAAATGAAGAAGTTAGGCCTCCTGGAAGTCTCCCTCTTCAAGCTTGTTGTCTCTGCATCTACAAATTGCACCCTTTTTCATTTGAACCTGGATCACACGCAATTTAAAGCGTGAAAACCTAGCATCGAGTGCAACCGCGCCAACAGTGCAAACCATAGGACAGTTAAGGGTGCGCCAACCCCTAACCGCCTAGCACCTGGGCGTGTGGAAGTCATGTGACCGCGCGCATTTGGCAAAAGGGCTAAACGACCTAACCTTTCCAACTCCCAAGCACTTAAACTGGGGTCATATGAAAAGGCGGCATAGAACCATATGCCAACGTGTTTAACCGTTCAAACTATATTTAAAACCCCGCGCATATACATATATATAGTGGACACATGGAACAACTATGCGACCGTGGGCCGGGGCTAAGCCCCGGCCCGACCCCCGCCCATATATACATTTATATGACTTTAAAAACATTGCAAATCGTTATATGTTAAGTCACATGGTGTGGGCATATTGGTCGGCGGTATTTTTTAAAGATTTACGCCTGTGGGGAGGTCCGGGGGTCGAACCCCACGGACTCCATAAGTTTTACATAACAACCATAAACCAATAAAGGGGTACCACGTGGCAGCCCATGATTGGGCCACGTGGCACCTTACCATTAGCCAATGAAATTCCATGTGTTACCATCTGATTCGACAACTGCTAACTAATAAAAACTTGCCACGTCACTCCTGCCACATCATCGTACGGTATGTATGGCCCTGCCACGTCAGCCCGTACGGACTGTACAGTCAGCACCAAAATGTTTGCCTGTTTGACTTGACGAACAGATCGCTATATCTCTCGCTCCCGACGTTCGTTTGAGACTAAATGAGTTGCATTGGGTTCGCAACGACGAGGCCTACGCTTTCGTCCGGTTTGAAGCGATTCCGAGCACTTTGAATTTTTGAGCAAAATTTGATCCCCTGATCAGCAGGTATTTCTTTAACTCAAATAAGAAGAAATAGTGATCATTAATCTATTGATTCATAGTTTTTTGCGATAATATATGTGTTTATTAATAAATAAAAATGTTATAAGATAATTCTAGTATATGTATGTCGTTCATGTGCAGGTATTTTTCTATGAAGATATTTTGGACCCAAAATGGATATTTGTCATACTTTATGATCCAAGATTAAGGCATATGTTTGACAATGCATTAGTGGATATTGAGCACAACAATGATGTCCAACAAAATTAGAGAGATGGATTAGAGAACATCAAAGAAATTAACATCCATGATTATGTTGAAGCTGGTTATGTTCAGGCACAAGAAGACAACAATCCAGAGTTAGATGATTTTATGGAATACAACAATATGGATGGTATAGAAAATGATAATACAAATTATACCTCTGGTAACAATATAGATGGTCTACGGTCAAATTTCAATGATGATGAAGATGATGCAGATCAAGAAGAGGATGATGATAATATTAAATACTTGAAAGAACATATGAACATTAGCAATGATAAACTAGATTACATTGTTGCAGACAATAATGTTAATGACCAAGACTTTTAAATTTTCAAAATTATTTGTAATCCAGTGATCAAAATCTGGACCAGGGGTCAAATTTTAGCTCAAAAATCAACATTCTCGGAATTGCCTCAAAACGAACAAGAGCATAGCCCTCATCATCACGAACCCAACGCAATTTGTTTCGTCTCAAACGAACGTCGGGAGCGAGAGATATTGCGATCTGTTCAAATCGCCAAATAGGTAAAAAAAGGGACGCTGACTGTGCAGTCCGTACAATCTGTACGGATGCTGACGTGGCATGACCATACACTGACGTGGAAAAGGTGACGTGGCATGATCGTATGCTGATGTGGCACCCCTTTATTGGCTAATGGTTTGTTTATTAAAATTTTATTGGAGTCCGTGGGGTTCGACCCCCGGACCTCCCCACATGTAAAGTTTTAACAAAGTCTGCCCGACCAATACGCCACACATTATTGCTTGTTTAATATATGTAATGCAATGTATTTCAAAACGATTTATGTAATGTTCGGCAGGGGTACGGGTTGGGGCTTAGCCCCAGCCCCCGGTCACACTCCCATTGCATATGACTCTATCCTCCAGGAAGGCGCGTGGGATTTGTAAGCCACAGTTTTTGTGGTTCCACATATGACCACCACATGGTATATGGCGCGTGTTTAGGGTTTAAAATTGGTTTTAAAACGATTTTGGCAGTTGGCCCTTTTTACATTTGTGCGAGGTCACATGACCCCCATATGCCCGAGTGCTAAGCGGTTAGGGGTTGGAGGCACCCTAACCGTCCTACAGTTTTCACAATTATTCGGTTGTGCACGTGTGCTAGGTTTAAACACGGATTTGGAGCGTGTTCTTGGTTCAAGCACACAGAGGTGCGTTTTGGCGAACCAGTTTCAACAAGCTTGAAGGAAGAGGATGGCAGGAGGCCTATCTTTCTCATTTTTTGGCCGATTGAGGTGCCGTAAAAGCCCAGCTAGGGGTTTTCGAACGTCCTGAATCCATTGGCATAGTTTTCACAGCCATTTGAAGACTTCTTTTGTATGATTTTAGCCATTGAAGTTTCAACAAGCTCTAGGGAGCTTGAAGCCCTCATTGATTGAGGACATGTTTTGGTGAGCCTATGTTTGTTTTCTGTGATTGAATAATCATATTTGGCTAATTGTTATGCTCTGAACACATTGGGACAAGTTTCATAGTTTTTTGAGGACTTTTACAGGTGTTTTTTTCCAAAGAGAAGCTCAGTGAAGCTTATGGCCACATGTAGAAGAGGTCATGCCCGGATGAGCCATGATCCGTTTTCAGAGTTCTATTAGTCATTTTTGGGGTTTTTATTTGTTCTGGTCCCAATGGTATAGTCTATTTTTCCATTGGATTTGAGAAGAATCTTGTAAAAGAACTTTTGAAAAATTAATCCCAGAGAGCCAAGTCCATTATGGAGGCTCAAGGAGATGTAGCCCGAAGGGGGGTGAACTCCTTTATCATGTTGTGATTGATCTGAGTTTGATGGTTTATTTTATACAAGTTATGTTTCTGTGATTTCATTTAAATCACATATTTAACCATTTAAAAAGAACAATTTCTCACATATGAACATTTAAAGGAAGAAGCATGAACTTAACACATAATTTTATCTTGCATATTTTAACACATGAAGCAAGGTCCTGTAAAGTTTATTTTTATGAAGTAGAGGGTGCTTGCATAGCATAACAAGTCAGCCTTCTATTTTCAGATCATCCAGTTTTTAAAATGACGTTGATTCTTATGACCCAAACTTTCATGAAATGCTTCAGTATGATTTTTGATGATACAAATTACTTTTGGCAATATCCTTAAAGTGTTCAATATTTTCTATGAATTGTTGGCAAAAAAATTAGTATTGCTTATATAAGAGTTAGCATGGTTAGTGGTCATTCATTGGCAATTGTTAAAAAATATAATTAAATATATTGTATATGTAAATCATTGTAAATCCAGACAATTAGGATAATTAATGTATCCAAAGTTTATTCATTAATTTATATTTAAAAACAAATTGAAATATTTCACTAAGCATAAACCTAATACCTTAAACTTTATACCATCTAACCCCTAAACCCTTGAAACATGGACGATATTGAAGATTATGTGGGGACATCAGAAATCATTGAGTCTTGAAACCCTCCCATACCATCAAGCTAAATGTTCCTAGTATAACCATGTCAAATTTCAATGTATACAAGCACAACTTAGAGAAATTTCAATGTTGGCCTCATTCACTCATAACCATGTAGGGTCGATTGATGTCATTAATCCATTCACCCAATATAATCCCTAACCCTTTAACAATTAAATGACTTGCATGTTGGAGCCTATAAAATTCTTTTGGAATGTCTCAAATTAATAGAATCATGGTTTATTAATCATTAGGTTTCGTTGTAAAGATGGGTATGTCAGGTTTGATCTTTGTTGGCATGGATGGAGAAATCGAGTCATGATGAATATGATGATGATGGAAATGATGAAGAGAAATATTTCCATAAGTCTTAAAAACCTCCCATACCATCAAGGCATGCGCCTAGTGTAAACATGTAAAATTACAACGTATATAGTCACATTTTGAAGAAAATTCAACATTGGCCCCATTCATTGTTCACTATGCGAGGTTGGTGGATGACATTGGTGATGGGCATGTTGGAAGTTCCAAGACATTTAAAGAGAGTTATGAAAAATATTCTATAGAAGGGATTGATGAATGATGACAATGAACGTTAATGCAAACATGGAAAATCTTGAAGATTATGTGGGGAAATCAGACATACTTGAGTATTGAAACCCTCCCATACCGTCAAGGCATGTGTCTAATCTAACCATGTCAAATTTCGACACATATAGACACAGATTGAATAAATTTCAATGTTGGCCCCATTCACTACTAACTATGTGGGGTCGGTGCATGACATTTATGATGGGTGTAATATTGGAAGTTCCATGTCAAATTTCAAGATAGTTTCGACAACGATTCTATATAAGGGAATGACGAATGATGACAATGAGACTTGCATGATGAACATTGATTCAAATGTGGATGATCTCAAAGATTATGTGGGGACATCAATATACATCCTTAAGTCTCGAAACCCTCCCATATCGTCAAGGCATGTGTTTAATCTAACCATGTCAAATTTCGATGCATACAGACACATATTGAAGAAATTTCAATGTTGGCCGCATTCACTACTCACTATGGGGGGTCGGTGCATGACATTTGTGATGGGTGTATTGGAATTCCATGTCAAATTTCAAGATAGTTTTGACAACGATTCTATAGAAGGGAATGACGAACATTGAAAATGAGATGTTTATGATGAACATTGATGCATATGTGGAATTTTGAAACCCTCCTTGAGTCTTGAAAACCCTCCCATACCGTCAAGGCATGTGTCCAATCTAACCATGTCAAATTTCGACGCATACAAGCACAGTTTGAAGAAATTTCAATGTTGCCCCCATTCACTTCTCATTGTGTGAGGTCAATATAAGATGAAATTTGTGATGGGTGCATTGGAAGTGCCATGACATTTCAAGAGAGTTCCGACAAAGATTCTATAGATGGAAATGACGAATGATGAAAATGAGACATCCATTATATTGAACGTTGATGCAAACATGGACGATCTCAAATATTATGAGGGGACATCAAACATCCTTAAGTATTGAAACCCTCCCATACTGTCAAGGAATGTGTCTAATCTAACCATGTTGAATTTCGATGCATACAGACACAGATTGAAAAAATTTCAACGGTGGCCCCACTCACTGCTCACTGTGTGGGTTCAGTGGAAGAAATTTGTGATGGGTGTATTGGAAGTTCCATGTCAAATTTCAAGATAATTTCGACAATGATTCCATAGAAGGGAATGACGAATGATGACAATGAGACGTGCATGATGAATGTTGATGCAAATGTGGATGATCTCAAATATTAGGTGGGGACATCAATATACATCCTTGAGTCTTGAAACCCTCCCATACCATCAAGGCATGTGTCTAGTCTAACCATGTCAAATTTCGACGCATACATCCACATATTGAATAAATTTCAACATTGGCCCCATTCACTACTCACTATGTGAGGTCAGTGCATGAAATTTGTGGTGGGTAAATTGGAA
This sequence comes from Picea sitchensis, assembly GCA_010110895.2. Taxonomy (NCBI): domain Eukaryota; kingdom Viridiplantae; phylum Streptophyta; class Pinopsida; order Pinales; family Pinaceae; genus Picea; species Picea sitchensis. The sequence continues at coordinate 12,823 of SNQJ01S0139208.1, read as the reverse complement.
GTTCTATGAAATTACAAGAGAGTTCTAACAAATATTATACAGATGGAAACAATGAATGATGACAATGAGACATCCATTATGAACGTTGATACAAACATGGAAGATCTCAAATATTATGTGGGACATCATACATCCTTGAGTCTTGAAACCCTCCCATATTGTCAAGGCATGTGTCTAGTCTAACCATGTTAAATTTTGATGCATAGAGGAACATATTGAAGAAATTTCAACATTGGCCCCATTCACTGATAACTATGTGGGTTCGGTGCATGAAATTTGTGGTGGATGAATTAGAAGTGCAATGACATTTCAAGAGAGTTCCAACAAATATTCTACATATGGAAACGATGAATGATGACAATGAGACATCCATTATGAAAGTTGATGCAAACATGGATGATCTCAAAGATTATGTGGGGACATCAGACATCCTTGAGTCTTGAAACCCTCCCATACTATCAAGGCATGTGTCTAGTCTAACCATGTCGAATTTCGATGCATACATGCACAGTTTGAAGAAATTTCAACGTTGGCCCCATTCACTGCTCACTGTGCGAGGTCGATGCAAAATGACATTGGTGATGGGTGTATTGAAAGTGCCATGACATTTCAAGAGAGTTCCAACAAATATTCTATAGATGGAAATAACGAATGATGACAATGATACATCCATTATATTGAACATTGATGCAAACATGGACGATCTCAAATATTATGCGGGGACATCAAACATACATAAGTCTTGAAACCCTCCCATACCATCAAGGAACCTATCTAGTCTAACCATGTCAAATTTCAATGCATACAGGAACAGATTGAAAAAATTTCAATGTTGGCCCCATTCACTTCTCACTGTGCAGGTTCGATGGAAAAAATTTGTGATGGGTGTATTGGAAGTTCCATGTCAAATTTCAAGATAGTTCTGACAATGATTCTATAGAAGGGAATGGTGAATGATGACAATGAGACATGCATGTTGAACGTTGATGCGAATGTGGACGATCTCAAATATTATGTGGGGACATCATACATACTTGAGTCTTGAAACCCTCCCATACCGTCAAGGCATGTGTCTAGTCTAACCATGTCAAATTGTGATGCATACAGTTACATATTGAATAAATTTCAACGTTGGCCCCATTCACTGCTCACTATGTGGGGTTGGTGCATGACATTTTTGGTGGGTGAATTGGAAGTTCCATGACATTTCAAGAAAGTTCCAACAAATATTCTATATATGGCAATGACAATGAGACGTTCACTAGGAACGTTGATGAAAACATGGATGATCTCAAAGATTATGTGGGGACATCATACATCCTTGAGTCTTGAAACCCTCCCATACCATCAACGCATGTGTCTAGTCTAACCATGTCAAATTTCTATGCATACATGCACACGCTGAAGAAATTTCAACGTTGTCCCCATTCACTACTCATTGTGAGGGGTCAGTGGAAGACAATATTTGTGATGGGTGTATTGGAAGTTCCATGGCATTTCAAGAGATCAGTTCCACAAATATTCTACATATGGAAATGACGGATGATGAAAATGAGACATGGACGATCTTAATGATTATGTGTAGGGTCGATGGATGTCATTAATCCCTTGACCATATATAATCCCTAATCAATTAATCATTAAACTACCTAACCCCTAAGCCCCAAATCCATTAGCCATTGACCCTTAATCCCTTAAACTGTAACCCCTGATCCCTTAAACGATAACCCCTAATCCCTTAACCCTTAATCCCTTAAATGGTAACCCCTAATCCTTGAAACCTTAATCCCTAGACCTAAAATCCTGAAATAACCTAATCCCCAAAGCCCCTATCCACTTAACCCCAAAAATCTCAACAAAATTACTATTTAGGAACATTGGGAGTTAAATTGGAAGACAAAATAGAAGCTAAAAAGGAAGCTAAACTGGGAGCTAAACTAGAAGCTAAACTGGGAGCTAAACTGGGAGCTAAACTGGGAGCTAAACAGGGAGATAAACAGGGAGCTAAACTGGGAGCTAAAGTGGAAGCTAAACTAGGAGCTAAACTAGGAGCTAAATTAGGTGCCAATTGCGCCTAGTTTAGCGCCCAGTTTTGTTGCTCGGTGCAAATAGCTCCATAAATAGCGCCCTCCCGATATATAGCGTCGACTTTAGCCAAAAAATGGATAAAAATACATTAAAACAGCCAGTGGAAGCAAAAAAGGGAGCTAATCATAGGGATTTGTTGTAGTGAATTTAGGCAAATTATAAAATTAACTTATGTTATAATGTTTCTAGAAGATATCACTTGGTGTGCATCACCTAATTACTTGTAAGGAGGTTAGATCCACCACTATAAGTGGGTGCCTCACATTTGGATCTGTGTACATGCATCGAGGGTAATATCTACACCTTGGGATATGTGTATCATGTCTCGAGATTCATGTAATCACCTTGGGATATGTGACACTACATTAAGCTCTATGTTGTTACATTTAGATCTGTGTACCTGTATACAGACATAGACATCTACATTGGTGTTGTTCCTTGATATGTTTCTAGCTAGGAAACTATGCCAAGGCATCCATGTTCAACTCAATTTAGGAATTAAAATAAGAATTTTGATTATGTTCACATAACAAAGTTGTATGTTCAACAATTTCAAAGAATTTAATTACTCAGGAAAGTCAAAAGAAATAAATATTACATTCTTAAACTTTCAAGGTAGTGTTTCAGTGTATTAGACAATTTTATGACTTTAAGATAAATGGATGAAAGAGAATGATGACATGAAATAAAAGAGAACGGGGTATTTGTAATGAATATGTCGTGAAACCCTTCCAATAGAAAGAATCTGCTAAACCAACTGAACTTAACAGTAACAAAATTTATCTAAGAAAATATCAATAGTAAATATTTCAAACTATTGTTTCAAATAAAGGGTTATTCAAAGAATTGCACATCACAATAATACTTACAATATCATATTATGAAATTTGTAATTTGTTTAAGATATCCTTATTAATTCATAACAATGGTGGTCGTACAATTTGTTATTTTTTTAAATATAACTCTGAAACAAATAATACTCGGACACATAATATGAAAGCTTTATGGATAACATGATAACATAAAACAATAAATATACAAACTAACACAACTTAAACAAAGAATCTTTAAAGCTCTTGATATGAATAAATATATCCTTTGATTAAGCTCCTTAGTGTTTTTTCTTTTCCTTGGAAAAAACCCAACCCTTTACATCGAGCTTTTGCTCACTTTTATACAACATTCAATCCTAACTAAAGTGGTTACTTTGTACTATTTTATAGACTTGACATCCAAAAATAGTCTTTGACTATATAATAATAAAAGTTTGACAAACGCATCCCTTCAAGTTGATTTTTGCACATCTTTTTCTCCCTCCGAGTTGTTTTAATGAGTCATTCCTGAGCAAACTGAACAAGAACTTTCCAATCTTCATCTACATGATATTTGCATGTAATCATTATCCTATAGGCAATATCCAACTCGATGTACTTATCATAAGTTGGAGTAGTTGCAAAAACATTCTTAATTTTCCATAATAGATAGAAATAATTGATTCAACTATCTACTATAGTTTGACCCTTCAGTGCTCCACTCATATCCTGAAATTTATCAATGTTCTCTCTGGATTTAAATAAACTTGGCCTGTAATATTCAAAAGAAACAAGATTTCCCTTTTTACCTCAACAGGTTGGTAGTCCCATCTCTACAATATTATTGAACTTATTGGTAAAAAGTTCAACATTTCTTTTATTACATAATACTTATTATGAGCTTGTTGGGATAAATTTCTCTTTGTGAATTTTTTTTTTTGTCTCCATGACCAAATAAGTATGTTATTTTACCCCATGAATTCTTAATTCTTCTTTGGACTTGGAATTAAGAAATTTTATAATTTTAGTAGCCAGTTGGGGTTTATTTCCCAATTCTTGGAATGTCTTATGAATAGTTTTCTCTGCTTCAAATGATAACTCTGATTCTTCACCCATCAATTTAAAAGAATCCCACTTTTTTGAAAGTTTTTATATAATTTGATCCAAGAGAATATGTTTTCCCCCAATCATATATTGTTTACCATTCACCTTAACTTGTAATTTCTCTATGTCTTCTTAAAATTTAGCCTTAATCTTTTGATATTTTGCAATTGACTTGTCTTTATCAACCAATTGTTCTATCAAGATAGCCAATTCATCACTCTGTACAGAAATTGCTCTTTTTAATTTTTCAACTTCTACTTCCTTTAAATTTAAATTGGATAGAGTTTTTTATAACTCTTAAGAGGGATCTGTAAGTACTGAAGGTTGAGAAGAAGAAGGTGTTTTCTCTACATGTTCAACTTTTTCTTTCTTCAAAACTTCAATTTGTTGTTCATACAACTCCACCTGCTCTTTCATTCGAAACATTTGTTGTAAAAGTTGATCTTTCTCCTGAGGTATTGCTTGTAGTTCAGGGGTTTGAATGTGATCAATATTTGGTATATTGAGCTTCTTCTTTAATGTTGGTATTTCACTATCCTTGGATTTAATCAGGGAATGTATTGATTTTCTATCTTCTGGGTTAGCTCCCAATCAACTACCTATTTCTCAAGCTCATAAATCCTCATTTTCTTAGTTCTATTTGCCAATTTCTCTTGTTTCAACTACTTTTGGATCTTGTTTACCATAGTTTGTAGTTTGATCATACCGAGACAGGTTTGCATCACATCTCTGAATACGATCTCTCTAGTTTGTCTGTGTAGATCCATTTTGTCAACTAGATTTATTTGGTCTAGTTTGACTGAAACTTTGGCAACCTTGTAGTCTTTTGTTATTTTCACAATCTAAGCTTTAGGTTATAACACAACCATGTTAAATTCCCATTTTTCATAATGAAGGGATGATAATAACCTAGTTTGTGAAGGACCCTAGTTCCAAACTTGAGGATATATATCCTGCTTAATTTTGACATTTTTGTTCTTTAATAGAAGAAATTGAAGAAAGACATTTTCTTCTTTTGATTGAGCTACAAAAGATTCATTTTCTTCTTGAGTTCTTGATCTTTCAACACTTGTAGATTGAAGATATTGAATTGAGAAAACAGGCTCGCTTGTTGATGCTTCACCAATATCCTATATTAATTTGCCTCTGTCCTCTGATTGTTTTTCCATCCTCTTTTTTTTTTTGGTTGTGGATCCTCTTCTTCATCTAAAATTGTCTAAGAATATTCATGATAAGTCCTTTTATGATCTTCTCATGTTGTTGTGGTGTTTCAATTGTATATGGTTGAGATGGTTGAGCTAATTCATGTATCTAACTCTGTAAAATTCTTTGAACATGCTCCCAAGTTTCTTGATTTTCCAATTCTTCTAATATGGGTTTACTATGATGACCATAAGGATTAGTACCTTGATCCAATGTTTTCTTAGCAATTATTCGATATGGATCATAATTCCATAGTTCTCCTTACTGAAAACCCATTTCTTGGAGCATTTTCTCTGCCACCCCGAATGTTGATCTTGTAACGTCCCCCATCTTAACCGAAGAACATTACTTGCATAAAATACACATAAATTCAAATTTTTTCTGCTAACTAGAATCATGTAGCTTACTAGCTATGGATTATACATAGATTTAACCATTGCATACACCAATTATTTTAAAAAAATACATCATTCCAAATGAACATGAAGGTCGTGTCCTCACCGAGATGAATCATGTGCACAACATCCTTTGTACTGTGCACGACAACTATTCATAGCACACACAACAGAATTTCTACTGCACGCGACAACTATTTCCAGCACACGTGATGATTCAAGCACTGCATCAAAATCCATTACTGGTACTACTAAAATCGATTAACATATACATTTAAACCTCAAATTACAAACAACATGACAATCAAGCTCATACAATTGTACATACTAGTTAAAAACGTAAATGCAACTAATAAATTCACCACAACGGTATAGAATTCATTCTCATGCACAAAGTAAAATGCACAACATTTAAACTCATAAAATAACTCAAGAAATAGATAAACACGTATCTTTTTAAAACAGTTGTGCAACTAGTTGCTTGAGAAGGGTGTTACACCCAACCATAGACTTGTTGTTCCAAATATCAACAGCAAGTCACCCCTAAGTTGGGTATAGGAATTCACAAGAAAACGATGTCTCTCACAGTCCACTCACATCTCAATATCCCACAACCCACTGGTATTTTCCTATATATATCCTGGATTTCCTCCAGCTCTCTTCCTCTTGACATTCCCAACCCAAGGAATGTACCCCTTCACTTCTCTCAGTCCATCGGGCATCCCATTTGTTTACCAGGGTCTCTTTGGCATAGGTAACTAGGAATCTCTCTATTGGGAACTCAAGGGAACTCACTGCCAGGAAAACTACCAGCAATGACAACAACCACTTTTTTTTATAGTGAAACTCACACAAGAGTTCACTCTTCATGTCTGACAACTTGTCTCTTCAATNATAGGTAACTAGGAATCTCTCTATTGGGAACTCAAGGGAACTCACTGCCAGGAAAACTACCAGCAATGACAACAACCACTTTTTTTTATAGTGAAACTCACACAAGAGTTCACTCTTCATGTCTGACAACTTGTCTCTTCAATCTCAATCTCCAAAATGCTCTAGCATACTCCATAATTCACCCAACCTTCTTGCTCTATATTCGGTGTTCTTTTTCCTTTCTCCATGCTTCTTGTTCATGTAAAACTCAATGTGTAAAAACTCAGTTAACTATCCATACGAATTTCCTCTATTTTCCAATGATAGTTGACTTCTCACTCTACCCAATGTTGATTTCACTTCATCCCCATGCTCTCCAATAACTATGGGATGTGACTCTCATACCCGCCCTCTTACATGAGTTTAATGATTGGGCTCTCATACACTCGAACATGAAGTTAGAAGTTATCTCCAATAATATTAAAATGCAGGAAAAATGGTTGAATTAATACCCATAATTAATTTCCCCCTTGGGCCCCTCTTGGAAACTCTCTTCTCTTGTGGAAAACTCATCACCCATCTCTATTCATATCCCCCAGCAACTAGTATCACATTTTATTTATTTAAAAACAGAAAATGCATTCGCATTTTACATTGCTTGACCATAACCACATTCATATCTACATTATGCATTAATTAAACTGGGGATTATATTGGGGATGTTACATTCCCCCTCCCCTACAATTATGCACCATCATTGATGCACAACACCATGTTGAATACATATATAAATTTACATCACATTACAATATTCAAAAAAGAAAGCAAAATTCTACAATTTTTACCCTCAAATAGCAGTTCCAACCAAAATCTCATATTTCTCTCAACCAGCTGACCCAAGGAATGTGCCCCCTTCCATCAGGATACGTCATTCTTTTATCAAGGCTATCAATGCAGGTGAAAAAAATTATGAGATGTGTTTCTAGAAGTATAGTTTCCCAAAAATGGAGTCTTACATTTTTAATTTTTGTTTCCTTTTGAAATTGACAAAAATTTGCAGATATTCCTTCCGCATAGTATCGTCATGCTCCCACGTTGCATCTTTGAGACCATAGAATTTCCATTCAACCTTTACCATCCCTATGTATTTGTTCCTAAGCACCTTGAATTCTCGGTCCAGGATGTGTACTGGTTCCACCCAGAAATCCTGTAATACCCCTGGGTCGAACCCCATTTGAAATTTACTTACAAGTATGTGTATAGGTTGGTGAGTCAGGAACCTCTTTTGGCCAATGAGAAAGTTTAGTATTGTAAATTTCCATTTAGAAATTAATTAAAGAAAACACAACTTCATACAGACCATCCTGACAAGAAGAGTAAGGGGGATGAACGCCACTTGAGTGGGAAAGGAGGCTAAGAATCTTAGCCAAAAAGGGCTAAACCTAAGGAGGCTTAAAAAAAGAGAATATTTTAATAATATTTTCTTAAGAGTCTAATTTATGGACACATGTATATTGTGTTACCCTAAGTCCAAAGAGGGGGAAAACAAATTACCAAGTGGGTTAATAGAATTCCATGGAGTGACAAGTGGCATTCTATTGTCATGCACAGGGTATTCACTCTGTGAACCTATGACGTAGCGCCTTCGTTCATGGGATATTAAAGAATACCCTTAATTTCACTATATATTGGTAAATATATCCCAAAATCCTTTTGTTGAACCCTCCTCCCAATACATATTTGCAATACAAGAAACCCTTATTTTCACTAGATGCCCCTTTTTATACCCCTGATACCTATAAACCCCTTGAGACCACACATCCCCCCCAATACCTATAAACCCCTTGATACCCCACATCCCCCCCCCCAATACCTACA
>SNQJ01S0139207.1:3772-29018 GCA_010110895.2 Picea sitchensis | reverse complement strand
TAGCATGAAATGAAGATGGTATATACAATGAATGAAAATGCCTACCTAATTACCTCTACTTACCTATTGGATGAATTCTAGGTGTAGTCAAATAACCAGAGAAAACACCCTAGCAATGTCTCACAATACCTGCCTCTATGCTTCATCATAAACCCAAACAGTGATGAGGTAAGCACAGAAATAACATGAGTTATAAAATGTATTATATCATCAAAAATCATAAAGTCTAGCTCATGGAGGTGGGAGGGAGGGACAAAATCATGCCAAGTCATACTCTCAAGAGATTTCTCAATCCACTTCAAGAAGGGATTGTGAAAATTCAAAGGTCTAAAGGACTGAATCAAAGGTTATGAAATTCAACTACCTTGGACATCTTCACAATCTGAAGCCTTGGAAAGGATTGGAAAGGACCTAAAAGATGACTGAAAAATTCTTAAGGGGAGGATGAAAGACTGAGATGACATACTTCTTCTTGAGGTATTCAACCTACCCTTGAAATATAGGGTTTTCTTGAGAGGAAAATTAATACAAAAGACATACTTCCCAACTACACATTTAATGAAAAATCAAGATAAAGTAATCGAAGGTGGCCGGAGAACACTATAATAAGGATACTTCTTTGGGAAAACAATGTCCTTACTCCTATAAAGATATGAGAAAATAAATGGTTGATAATATTCTTCTTGGAATAAATCCAAGTTCTCAGAAGAATAATCATCAAAATACTCAAGGTATGACTAGAATTCATTAGGAGAATATAGCACCAGGTCATCCTTGGGTGTCTGAAATAGGTTTGTAATCACACCATCTCCTTGTTCCCAATTGTCAAGTTTATTAGCAACTTCATGTGATAAAGGTAAAGACAACTTTTGGAAATGACCCTCAATGTCATAAATTAGATCCCCATCATATCCAATCACATCACATTTACGCTTCCTGACATGTATGAATTCATCAATATTATCAACAAAGTCATCATCTTAATCATAACATGAAGGGGTTAGAACATCCAACACTTCTTCACTTTCCTCATCATAAGATAGAGAATAATTAAAAAATTGTAAAGGGAAGTAACTCACCTTGCTTACTTCTTCCTGTGTAGGAGCTTCAAGTATTTGGATATCTTCATCAAATGGAAGACTTGCCTCTACATATTCTATCTTTTCTAGAGGTTCCATTTCTTCTTCACTGTCTGAATCATAGAATAAGGTATCATCAAAAAATTGGAAAGGAAAATGACGCACCTCATTCTCTTCATCTTGTGCAGGAGAGATAGGATCTTTGAGAGCTTTTTCGGATGGAGGAGCGATGGAGGAGCGATTACCAGTGCTTCATCCTCATAATTCACTTCTCTAGTTTCAATTCATTCTATCGAATCATGGGAGAAGTCCTTCTCCTCTTCAAAGGGTTGACAATTTCCTTCATAAATCTATTCTTTCATATCAGAAGGTTCTTGGTATTGAGCATGATATACATCCCTGATATCTTCTACAATCTCAGAGGTGAATCCTTCATCCTCTAAGGCCATTATGAGATTTTGAAGGGGATCTTCATACCTTTGGCAATGTGGTTTGACAAAGTCAATAAACCTACTGATGAGGTGAACGAATAATGATATACCCCTATCTTTGAAACAAACTTTAAACCAATATTGAAAAAAGGATGGTAGAGAGAGCATGGATAATTTTACCAGAACATCCTCCCCTCCCAATTCTATCTCGCTTATATACCTCAAAAATTATACAATGTGAGGAATTGGGAGCCCCCCTTCAAATCTTGGAGGGTTACATGACCATTTTGTATCAAAACAAGTTAGGTATCTTTGAAGAATTTTGAAATAAATAGTCGGATACACTTGTTCCCAGGACGCCATGATCCCATAACTTGGAAATATCACATAATTGAGAGTAAGGTGGAACCTAGGAAAAGGTTAGTGGAGTCGCCAGATAATTTTCTTGAAATTATCAAAGGAATGAGGGAATCACCCTTAGTGGAGTCGCCAATTAAGATTGTAAGAAAAATTTTCTGGATAAAGGCTTACTGAAAAAGTGTCATTTGAGGAAAATTGACTCAGTGTTCCACAACAACGACACCAAAATTTTATCGCACAATTTGTACTTTGATAGTATAAAAGGTTAAAGGAGAGAAAATTGGTGTAACGAGATACTATCCTATCATTGTCACCTCAATAGGATGTCTCTTTCTATTTAGGGTGGTATGCCCAGGGGAGACGTCCCTAGTGACCTGGAGTTTTGAGAAGGAAAAGTCAAAGTGGCTAGATAAAGATCCCTTCTCACAAGTCACCACTGATCAAAAAGTCCGATTTTATAACCAATGAAGAGATAATATGTCAAAGTGTACCTTCCTAGAACACAACAACAAGAAACTATATATATTTTCAAGTACACTTGTTGGTTAGCACTTCATAAAACCATAGACTTTATCGATAAAAGCAATTTCCTGAATATGATGAAGTAAACATAAAATTACAACAAAAATATTTATAAGGCAATACTTTGAATTAAATGCCTTGAAATAGATTCAAAAATGACTAAGAATCATTAATAATTGAAATCATAATACTAGAATTTGTTGGAAGCAAACAAGACAATGATTAACTCAACATCTTCAATTTCTTTTATAAGCTTTTAATGTTGCATTTAATGGTTGTAGCTTACTTTAGTAACAACAACAATATAGTCAATAGGTTAGGCTATTCTAGGGTTAGAAAGTTTTAGTAGGTTTCTCAAATAATAGGTTTTGATGGTTGTTTTGATCAATTACTCAAAGGAGGACTTAGACTAGTGATTTTATGGGAAATGGAGTCGATAATGCAACAACAAATGTTGAAGAAAAATGACAATAGAAGAGTTAAAGACAAGAGAGATTGATAGAATGGAGTGTTGGTAGCCCAAGGCTCCAATTATCAAACCCTAATGGGAAACTAGCTACTAAGGTGTAGGTAACCCTAGGCCTTAGTATATTTCCTCCCTCTCTAACTCAATGATGAAGAAAAATCATCTAAGATGAAGCAATGGATACTAAGGTGTTGCAATGGAAAGGCCTTAGCTCATGTTTCAAGAAAAATGGTCTTTTGACAAGATCTAGTAGGTGAAATATTTTGAAGCTAGGACAATAACATGTGCTAGTCTTCCTAGGGTTTAATCAAGCAATTTCAGAATATTGAATATAAATGCAAGATAAATAAAACTATAACTATTCAATTAAGAAGAATTGCAGAAAATTCACTTACATACACCAAGAATTCATCAAGAAGAACCCTAGTTAAACACATCCACCAAGAAATTTTCCAAAATGATCCAAAATAAGCCTCCTTCAACAAGTGCACCTAAAATGTCAGCCAGGAAACCCTAAGGAGGGTGCAAATTTCAGTCCTCACAAGTGTGAGTGAAAGATCATGAATAATAAGAGTGATTTTCCCCTTATTTATACAATTACAAAGTCCAGAATTAGGTCAAAAAGGCCGACATGGCCTGTTACATATAATATCCAGTTTTTACATTAAATGTCATATTTAAACCCCCAAAAAAGATGTAAAGGTGACATCATTCCCTTTTAGGGTGAAGTTGGGCCTTTTTTGGGTAAAGTTGGCCTCTTGGAGAAAAACGTTAGGCCTCCTTGGGCCTCAGGATCCTGCCTCACGTGCCACTTGGCACACAACTGCCTACAAAACATCCAAAATGTTGGGTGACATCATGGGTGACATGGGTGACGTCATGGGACTTCCAAGGACTACATCATGGTGTAAAGGACACAACCCCCCTGGGTCCAGGCTTGCTAGGCTTCCCCTAGTGAAACATCCTCCTCTCTCTATGTGCAAATCCCCTGATCTGTCTCTGCCTCTGGCTGGGATCTCAACATCCATTGGGTGGGATTTTATCCCTATGGAGGTTTAAACTAATCATCTCCCCATATGTACCTTTCCATCGGGTGTGGTCCTGCAACATCAAAAAATACACCCTCCATGGGCTCATAAGTCACAGGGATCATAAAAATATCAATCACATCTAATAATCAAGTTATTTAAACATTTGCATGAAACTGCCTTTACTCGGACAAGTGCTCAAAGATGTTATGCTATTCTACAAGAAAAGTTTGGAGGCGATGCTAGGATTTCCTATTGGGCTAATTATCATTGGATTTAGGAAGTTCCTGGGTGAAGTCAAATGCAGGACATGTGAGTGGATGAGGTGGTAAGGGATGTCTGAGAAATGGGTGCAATGATAACAGGAAAATGTATGGCTTACGTATTGGTGTCTCTGAAGAGGGTGAGATGCACCTTGTCATGGATGAAAATGTTCCCAATACCATTCATGCCTTTTATCTTTTATTCTTTATTGATTTTTCTTTCAAGAGACTAATTGGGGGACACTGGCCTGACGTGGTGACCAGTGGTGGAAATGTTACCCACACACATTTCACGGAAATGAGAAGGATGGCTCTTGATGAGACCCCATTTCTCTTGGTTATGCAACCAAGAGCCACTGCCCTAGTGTGGTGACCGACTATTGGTAGTTTCATACCGCTACATGCCCATGGACCTAATAGGTTGGCTCATGATGAGACCCCCTATCCTCCAACCAGGTCTTGATTTATTGTTTTTTATGGGTCCCTCTGTTTCTTACTGAGAATATTTTTATTGCTTTCTTGGGGATCCCTGGTCGAAGAATCTCAAGGTTTCATTCTTTTGGATTTTATATTTTTCCAGCTACTTTTACCCTCTGGTCCTTTAGCCCCTTCTTCCTACAAGGTAAGGTACAACCCTTAGATATTTTCCAACCCAATGCCCAAATCAATGTAATGGGATGGATGAGCGTGAAAAAGATGAAAAGTGGTAAGTATGGTGGGAATGAACGATGAACTTTCATGAATTCCCCCAATGACAACTCAAAACCTATGGGAGCCAACTTACTAGGGAATCCTGTCATTCCCCCCAAGTGTGGTCAAGTGGAAAGGCATAAGGTCCAAGCACACATTAGAAGCAAAAAAGAATTAAATGCACATATCCAAAGGTTTTGAGGATCAGAGTGACACATACCATGATACCCAGACTCATTACCTCATGGAGCAAGACCCATTTCTGCTGCAAGACCAAGCCAATGTGATGGATGTTGTTGTTGCTGACAACGTGGAGGCACTGAAGAAGAAAAGTATGGGCCCTCCAGGGCCATGCTCAAGTCAATCTGGCTCTCAGTACTCCATGTCTAGGACCTGTGGGCCTTGAGACATTATCCCTAGGCTAGGGGATAACAAGACTTAAAAATCAAAAACAAACCCAAATGGTGAATACCAAGCTATAATTATGTCCTTTCCGCATTTTTTTCTCCTAGGATAAGAATATTTTTACCCTAATAACAATCCCTCGCGGCCTTAGCCATTGTCCAAGCCTTATTGAAATTTCAAAGGAGTTTCCTCATAAATCAACAAAATTTGCATTAAGGCCTCCAGTTCATTTGTGGATTTTGGCACTAATTGCTCATATATTCACCAGTAGAGATAATATAAACCTCGTCGATTTCCACATTACCAATAAAAAAACTTAGTATGTATTTATCCTATGCGCTCATAGGCTATCACATTAACTCCCTTGGTACAAAAAAGGAATCGTCGACACACTTTATAACAACTTATCTAGTGCACACCAGATATCTTTTCATAAACCTCTCTACTTCAATAGGTTATCTTCGCTCCAACTTCTTCAATGTACACAGTGAACCACCAACACACTTGATACTAAATCCTTCAATAGACATCAGAGTAGTTCGTAAGAACTGCTCCAATATAAAATCCTTTTTGGACCTGTTGAAATTAATTTTCTCTCTAGATTTCACCAAGACCTAAATGATGCACGCTATTATAATTTCATCACCAAATGACGATCTTCCACCCAACATTAGCACTAGTGATTTATCTGGTATTTCATATGAGATACTTAGACAATTTTTGTTTCGGATATATATGCATTAGTTATTTATTTTCCATTTCACTGATCTCATCTTTTATTTTTATATTCATACATGTCCCCAAGGAAGAAGACAACCAACAAGGAAACTGTCACTGAGGCCTCCAGTAGTGGTCGTCAGATCGAATATGAACCTGAGATTGTAGGGGACATTTACAATGATACCTATGGATTCCGGGAGAAGATGCACTTAGATGGGGCAATGTCTATCAAATGTTTAAAAAGAAAAACTTCACCACTGATGCAGAGGACCAAGACAAATTTAAGATTTTCAAGGACATTAGAAAGTCTAGAATTCATAAAGTAGCAACTCACATTGTTGTAATCCCCTACGCTTACACCATCGCCTGGATACTAAAGAATGTGAACTTGGGGAATAGGTACATTTTCAATGTTAGTGGAGAAACTATGGTTTCATTACGATCCAAATACCTATCCAAATGATATCATCTAGATAAAGGGAGAAAGAATCTAGATGATGAAATTCTTGGCGAGTTCAAGCATACAACCAAGGATTTATGACGCATCTACTACATTCTAGATAAGGATTTCAAACTCATACCCATTGGTGGATATCCCATGACCATGCTAAGAAAGCCTTATCAATACATGATGGCCATGTTATGAAATCTATACAGGGAGAAATATTCCCCTATCATATATGTCATTGATTTACCATTGTGCATACAAAGGATCATCATTCAAATGTGATGAAATCCTATAATCAACCCTCACAAAATCCATCACAATAGCCATATAATACCAACCCAAGACCTTCCTAATATTCCATATGTCTTCGTACCTCATAGACATCATGTGCGTGGCCCACCAATACACAAATATGGGTTGGGCATGGCATCCAACAATTGCATCCATTCATATATACTAGAAAGTGCTTTGGGAACACAAGTACAGAACAAAGTACCATAATATATGTGATCACTTGCTAGCTTCATTATATGATTTCATCTATTGCATGTTAGTCCCATGTATGGCTGACAAAACAATAATTGTATTTAAGAGGATTGGGGATTGATATTTTTTGGAACACGACACTTATATCAGGGTGTATGGTGCTATGAAATTCGCCCATGTTCTCCCTTGGTTTGTACCAGGAATACTACTACTCTAGGAATTAGCTTATCAAACAATGATCAATGGAGTATGGGAAATGATTTACAGAGATAAGAAAACTATATGGCCACCACTCTAGCTATACATTGATGCCTAATTCTTTGAAAAACAAAACATGACCAGGAAGAAGTCGATGCAATACTATCATATCACTTTGGAGAATATAGGTTTAGGAGGCATGCCTTGAAGAAGGTCGTCAAAGAGAATTTCAATGGGCTAGGAGTGCCTTGGGAGTACACATCTGAGGTTTGGGAAGAAGAAAAAATACATTATAACGCAAGGACTTATGATGAAATCATCATAAAGAGACGAGGCAATCCCATAGGGAGGATTGTAGATGAAGAAATATCAAGAGATGAGGAAATAAAGAATGAAGAAGAAGAGGCAACGAAAAAATGATTACTTGCAACCACATCTATGCAATCAGGATTTTCTAAGGAAGAATAAGCAATAGTAGATAAGAAGAGGAGGAAAAAGGAAAAGTTCCATAAGAAAAACAATGTCTTTACTGAAAAGAAGAGAAATATTGTAGAAGAATCAAAAGCCAAATACGATGCATCAATAGTTGCTGCAAAATCAAGAGAAAAGGAATTTGCACAGAATGAAGCAAAAAAAAGAAGCAACAGCCGAGAAGACGAAAAAAATGCAACAAAAAAGGCAGCTAAGGAAGTGACTGACAAATAAATTGAAGAATAATGACAAAAAGACGTTGAAACAAGAAATGATGATGCTCAACCGATGGACACCGATATCCCAGAGGTATCAACAACATGTACCATCAGACATACACCATTAATCGAGTTAGTTTTGGGATTTTGTATGCCATTCATACCCAATGAAGTACCCAACCTAAATAAATTCACATACAACAAATTATCGGGAATAATTGTTCAAGAAAAGGTGAAGAAAGTGCCACTGACCAGGGGAAATCCAATATTATTTCTCATGCAAATTCCCATAATAGGAAATGTTAGTGAATACCTAGTCAACATAGATTTCACTGACTCTTCTTTCATGAATGACACATATTATAATGTTTGCAGATTACACCAACAAAACCTGGAAAAGTAAGAAAGGATAAGGGAACTATAAGAGAATATCCAACATGTAAATATCGGTAAAGGTAGTCTTCAAAGCTTCAAGGAAAGCATGAAGAAGGTTAGGATAGACCTAGAAGAGGATATAATCGACATGTATTCCCACCTACACATTTTCCAACAATCGATTGCCACCATCAAAGATCAACATAACATGGTGCAGACTAAGCTCACACACTTCAACACCATCTGAGAAGGCATGAATGATATTGAAAAATGGATTGCAGAAAACCCAGATGCAATGATCGATATCTACCGCCCCTCAGGCATGGGAAGTAAGAAAAATCTATATTCATTTGAGCACTACTATCAAGCTGGACTAAGGGAATACAAATAGACCACCAATTCAATGGATCTATGTTCAAAACTACACAAAGAGACACAAGAATTGATCAAAAGATGTCGATTTCCCCAATTGGAAGAGTTGGGAGAAAATCTCACAATGGAAGAACTGGTCGATAAAACACAGGACAACACAAGCCACATATGAGAAATTACCAAGTGTTATCGGGCTAATCGTTAAGTGTGGATGCAAATAAATCCCCCTAGATTCACTACAAAACTAGAACAAAACAAGACAATACACTACTCTTTCCTTAGATTCGATTATCAAATGAGAAATTGATCTAGAACATACCTTTTAAATATCGAAGATCCAACTTCACCAATGCAATCCAAGCTCCGTCACGAGGCTTATGGAGAAATTTCTACAAATAAACACAAGCCAACAAAGACAAGAACAATGAAGTTTATTTGAAATGAAACTATGTATGTGATCAAGGAATCATACAATATGAACAAATAACATTCATATAGGAAAAAGTATATTTGTATTAAAGAATGTGGAAGAAAGATACAACCAGATGCCTTGATGTTGTCAGGTTCCTTCCAAAAGTTCCTTTATTCCCACACACTTCTAATCCATGGATTCTGAGACTGGAGATCTGATAGCTACTCACAATCTATCTTGACAAAGAAAAGCTCAAAGCCAACATAGGCCCAAGAACTCCAAGCTACAAAAATTACTTAAACCCAATCAAGATAACTTTCTCCATAAGAGCTCCTCTCCTTTTATAATATGAAGAGGATAAGGTGAGAAGGTTAGGATGATCCCACTAAATCATGAAAGAGAGTAATATCCAAACCGTTCAAAGGCCACCTCACCATAGAAGCTTCTTCTTCTAGAAGCATCGAGAAGATGCTCGTTTTTCCCACGTACGAAAATTGTCGCACCCTAGTCATAGGGCAGCCTGCGGAGACGTTGAAGACCAATTTCAGGGCAGAGGGCGGCAACCAGGAATCACCACATCCTGTGTATAGTGCATCCTGCGATGATATTCCTTAATAAGGTTTTTACAAAGGAAAATACAACTTCTTCTCTCAGGAAAAGTTCTTCTCCCTTGTTTCTTCAGGAATTTGGGCCACTGATCCCTCTAAAGACAACATATAGGTTTACATCATTAACAATCATAGGGATGATGAAAATAATGTGTAATAGAGATACCCCCAAATTATGAAGTTAGAACAGAGTGATAGCTGAAATACTTTGTTGAGTGTGTGTAGGGAACAAGGAACAGTTGGTCAGAAACCTACCAACAAACAAGAAAGTACAATAATATATCATCATTGAGGTAGGCATTCCCATACTCAAAATACAAACGACTCAAAGCATAAATTACGACATGAAAAGATCCATGTCAAGTTATATAGGTCATGGCCACCAAACATAAATTGTGGATCCATGCAATATGAATCAAATCTGAACATAGCCACCAAAAATACAATGTGGATCTATGTTTTAAAGACTCAAATTTGAACATAGCCATGAGACATACACTGTGGATCTATGCAACAATACAATATGAATATACTCCAACGCAACATGAATCTATCATAAAATATTCATGGTCTTCATCTCCATCACTCTATAGTACGAATCTAACCATGCGAATACATTTGTTGAAATCAAACATGGTAGAAACCACTTGATTACCAGTCATTAATGAATATCGTTAACAAGTGTGAGGGGAATGATCATTAATGTCAATGACTCCCAAGGTACACTAGTAGTCTAGTACAATCCAATGGGTGCAAATTTGTGAGATGAAGTCAAACACTCGAAGGAATCTCCCGATCAGGGGTCAATAATGAAACTCACTGTCGAAAGAGAGGAAATCTGCCATTGAGGCATGCAAGTTCCAAGGTACCAATTAGTTTCTAAGTCTAATTATTGTATAATGAGTTGAATTTGACAGTAAAAGACTCATCACAGGAGGGCCTTAATGTATCCCCCATCAATGACACGAAACAGGTAACAATAATTGAGGTAGATCAGAGTAACAAGTGATTTAGGACTGACTCAGAGATGGCCAATGCAATAGAAGGCTTAAGGACTACAGAAATGGCCGATTCCATAGAAGGGTTTCTGGGTTGAACTTCTTTTTGAACATATTGACGACACGACAATTGTCTTGGAAACACTGACTCAATAATAGGGATCACAAACCAATTTGTAATCTTATAAAGGGGTATGATCAAGAGACAAGCAGATTTTCCAACCTAAACACAAAGTGAGTGAAAGGGTGTCATGTTCAAAAGTGCCTCTTCCATATAATACAGGTTTAGATACATTTATTTCCAAATCCCCCCCCCCCAAACCATTTCTAGCGAGTACCTCTTTATTTTTACACAAGCTTGGTGATGTAAGATCATCCTTCGGACGAGTCCCTTGGAGTATGTTTAATGAACCCTAAGAAGGATTGGTTCGGTCCCATATGGGTCTTTCAATGTTTGTTGAACAAGTCCAAAGAGAGAAAACTCATGGGTTTTTCATTTTTAGAGAGTCTGAAAAACACTTAAAGAGAACTCCATAAGTTCATTTTTCGTAAGTTAGTTTGATGAGACCGAAAAAGAAATAACCTACCGCTCATCAGATGTTTTCTTCAAATAATTTTATGAGAGTGAAAATAACAAGATCGCTCGACAATCATTTCATGTTTAGAGAGTCTGAAAAGAGATTAAAATGAACTTCAGGGGGTTTCTTTTTTGTATAACCTTTACGAGTCTGAAAAATTGATAAACATTTACTTGGTTACATTCTCAGGTATTTACGAGCATGAGAAAGAATAAAGACTAAGCTCGGTAACTTATTCTCAAGTATTTACGAGCATGAGCAAGAACAAAGACTAAGCTCAGGGTTGTTTTCATTTTTACGCAAGCTTAAAACAAAACAAAACTATGCTTGGGACAGATTTTATTTTTACACAAGCTTAAAACTAGCCAAAACTATGCTTGAACCTGGTTTCATTTTTACACAATATTGAACCAGAGGAAACTATGCTTGAGGTAGGTGGTTTAATTTTTACACAAGCTTGAACCATAGAAAACTATGCTTGGACTTCCCAACGCAGAACACAGGGATGGTTGGTATTTAGTGCCCAACTTAAGAAACTAGCAGCTCTGAATTCAACATGATGTCCAAAGGCTGGAACCAAATTCACCCCAAGCTTCATTTCTTCCAACTGCAAAGGCAGAGGAAATGAAGCTTCAAATAATAAACGAAGGACTTGACTCAAACAAAGAGGGGGAAAAATCTGTTTCATTTTTTAACGAGCTTAACACATGAATAGGAACTATGCTCAGAAATTTTGTTTTATTTTTTAACGAGGTTTCCACAAAGATGAAAAACTGTCCTCACAACTGGTTTCATTTTTTAACGAGCTTGAAATCAAAAAAGCATGCTCAAAGTTGGGTTCATTTTTTAATGATCTTGAAATAAAAAAACCATGCTCATAGATTATCTTCTTGATCATGACTTCCAAGAGGACAAAGCTCTGGAAGGACACTGTGTCAAGGGACAAAACTCGGTCATGGCTTCCAAAATATTTTCATTTGACAGAAGAAACACTCTCTGGAAGGACACCATGTCGAGTGTTGCGACAGGGGTAAAGGGATCTGGCTCTAAAATCCCTATCGAAGAGATCACCATGTCAACTTCTGGATCTAAGTCATCAGAAGATGAAGTCATGGGAGACAACACCACATAATTGACCTATGGTGGGGGTGATACCATCTTCATATAAGAACTATTTACGGAGGTCATTGAGTTGATGGTCAAGTTAGGGCCAACGAACGAAAGTTTATCAATAGTCACCATTCTTTCATCATGCGGGAAATATATCACACAAAAAAGAGTGGACATAATAGCTTTCATGGCATAGACATAATCTCTCCCAAGGAGTAAATTGAAATACAAGGGGTCTTGGACTACCATGACATCACCAAAGACTGTTTTCCCTCCCAAAGTTATGGGAAACCGAGGAAGGATCCCGAAAGGGTGATTGGTTCTTATATTAAAAGAAAACAAAGTTTGTGTAACCGACACAATCTAAGGATAACCCAAATCTTTCCAAGTAATAGAGGAAAAAATACTAACAGACGAACCCTCATCTATCAGCGTCTGAGGAACGTCCTGACCACAAACCTATACTATAATCTTGAAAGGAATGTGAGAGGGAAGACGATGTCCAGTTAGCACACCCCAATCAAAAAGGAAGGCCTCATTACTTGGAGGGGGATCTACGAGAGAAGGAGGAATTCCCTCTAGCTGGGTAGATTCTGTATCAACGAGAAAAACGTGGGAAGCATCGGGCTTACTCTCTAGCAAGATATTAGGATCGACTGATAATGACATCAAATCGACCACTTGGGTTTCATTCTCCAAGGGGAGAATGGGGTCGACGACTGTAAATTGATCGACCATTTGAGTTTCACTCTCTAACAGGAGAGTGGGATAGACCAAGGATGGGACCAGATCGACCACTTTTTCAACTGGTGCAACTAAGGATGTGACCAGATTGACTACATGATTAACCAAACTAACCGATGAAGGGATCGGATTGATCATTCCATCAACTACAGGTGGGTCGAGAGTAATCTTGTGATAAGCAATTGGAAGTTGAGGTTTTGAAATAGTCATGTCTTCCAGTAATTTCGAGGCTTCATCGATATGAGGGAAAATGTGATTTTGATGACTCCCTCTGCATAACATACATGGGAACTTGAATCTAGTTTTCTTCTTCCCAACGTTATCTTGAATAGTTGAAGGGAGGTCATCAACATGTTGTTCAGAGGCTAACAACATGGGTTGTTGAGGGTGTGTAGACCATGATTCTATAACCTTGGATAGACCAGGGCAATCCTTAAGAATATGGATACCCTTGTAAATCCTGTAAGGGTAGTTGGGCTTAAAAGTTGAAGTTTCTCAGCCTGAAACCGTAATGTACCCAGTTTGAAGATCGATTCTTATTTAGCAAGAAAACAATTATTGTAATAATATACAATATAGATTAATTATAATTACAACAGCTGCGTAGTTCAGACATACCCTAATTCTGGGCTCTTGATTTGCGTGTATTTAATTATTCAAGGTTTAGGATTATTCTCTTTATATGTCGTATGATGAAAGTGAAAAAATAAATATAGAACCGTTAAATTTATGACTATCAAAGCTTAGTAATTTATTCTGATATCAATGTAACTTCTTAAAGGAAAACAACTTCATTGTAATCGAGTAGAGTCTGTTGTTTTCTCCTTTTTTTTTATTTCATTACTTATCAGACTATTACAGATACAAAGACGATTTCTGTTGTTGTTTATAAAATTGTGAATTTTACCAGAACATATATAAACCTTAAGGGTTCCAGAATGTCTTAGATTTCAATTGGGGCCTTCGCGCCCTTCGTATTTAGTTCCAGAATTCCTCTATGTTAAACGGTGTTATTTCCAATTTATTCCAGTACTTTAACATGTAGTTAACTAGACCTAGTCGACTTACAAATTCTTATGAATACCTATTGAAATATTTATAATTTGTGTACTGTAGAATTTTCTGTAGAGAATTTTGCAATTCGTTTGGTTATTTCCATACATAATTATATCCTAGGTGTTTGCATACCCAGATATCCCCTATTAAATCATAACTATTTAATATGTATAAGAAAGGGATCTCATTTACTTATTATATTTTTGTGTGTATCATAACCTACAGGAAAGTAAACATACGTCTATATATATGTATATTTTCGTTATTCAATTCCCATTTGCACTACACACTTAATTAGTACAATTATGTAAGTACCATTTGGTTGTGGGCATTTGCCTACTGCTTTCACTCTAATACAACAATAAACTAACCCACATAAATTATTCTTTCAGGACTTAACCAAGCATATTCTCGCAACTAGTGGATTGATGGAAATTAGCATTTACCCAGTAATAAGATACAACAGAGATAATAAAATTCTATTCGATCTTTCGTCCATAATATTATTCGATTCATAATTAACAGATGCATTGCACTAGCCATTTAACAATGTAATAATTTAAATAGAGGAGGATTAAGATAACATATCTGAATCAATTTTCTAGAAAACAAAAGGAACAACCATGTTCCTCCCAACCGTAGAATAGGGAAACCAAATCACTTGCTTGATTCACACCCTAGCCTGACCATGAATCCATGAGGGAGAACTTGGAAAAATCCTCCTCAACAATTTCCTTCAACTCCAGCAGACTCCTCTTGCCTCACACTCAATAAGTAGTGTTCATAACAACAATAAAAAACAATAGTCTCATTTTCCCCAGCATACTAGGCAGCGCCCTGCCTCCCCACATAGGTTATATAATAAAACAGTCCTTTTTGCCTAGGTCTTTCTTCCCCCCTAGGAATTTTCGTAGCTTTCTAAATCCTTGATTTTCAGGGGATGCCAATGGCCAAATCTATGATTTTCCACTTGTAACAATCATCCCAGAGGTAGTTCGAACATGTTCCCCACTCATGGAGTCATGGTCAGCTGATTTTTAACATGGTTGTTCCATTTGTCCTCCTGCAATTAATATAAAATATTTTGTTTTCACACAAGTGTCATAGTTAAATAGTTCATTGGGTCAAATCAAATATCTGTCCAACAGTCATAATAATTTATTACAATTATCAAATTCGAAATTCGAAATTCGGAATTTCCATAAATGGCAAAAATTTTCCAAATTCGAATTTACTGAAAACAGAATAATTTTCCAACCAATTTTAAATTTCAAAAATACTTTATTTTTGGGGATGTCACATCCTTTCCCCCTTCAATAAAACACCATCCTCAGTATTTGTTCCTTTCTTGGAACATGATTGGATGATATTTCCACAAATCCCCCTCCAACTCCCAAGTGGCCTCCTTAGGACTAAAGTGCTTCCATTGCACCTTTACCTGAGTGACGGCTCTGTTCTGAAGTGCTATTTCTCTCCGGTCTAGAATATGCAAGGGTTCCACCTGGAACTCGCCTTTGGGTTCCACCTACACCAAGTTCCAATCAATCATATGAGTAGGGTCATGTACATACTTTTTCAACAAAGAAACATGAAATACATTATGAATTCTTAGATTATCTGGGAGTGCAAGTCAGTATCCTATGGGTCCAATTCGAGCTAGTATCTCGAAGGCCCCACAAAACTTGGGTGCCATCTTGGCACAGTTCCCTAACTTCAACAAAATTTTTGGGGCTTTGACCTTCAAATAAACATGGTATCCCACTTGAAATTCCAAGTGTCTTCTTTTTTGATCTGCATATCTCTTCTGTCTGTCCTGTGCTTCATTTAAGTTATGTTGTACCTTCCTTACCATGTTCTCCATTTCTTGGAGCATCTTTGGTCCAACCATGAGTCAGTCAACCAGGTTATCCCAACTAATTGGAGTCGTACACTTTCTGTCGTATAGTACCTCGAAAGGGATTAACTTAGCCAAATTTTCGTACCCATTGTTATATGCAAATTCCACCAAGTGTATATAGTCCTCCCATTCATTCAGTTTTGTTCTTATGTACATGCGGAGCATATCCTCTACGATTTGGTTTGTCCTTTCGGTCTGTCCATCTGTTTGTGGATGATAACTCGTACTGAAATTCAAATTAGTATTTATCCCTGCAAACAATTCCTTCCAAAAAGTGGATGTGAATTTTACGTCTCTATCTGAAATCACCATTTTAGAAATACCATGCAGTCTAAAAAATTCTTTCATAAATATTTCAACAATGTTTATAGCTTTAAAAGTAGACTTTACAGTAATAAAGTGTGCAAACTTACTAATTTTATCGATTACCACCATGATAGAATCATTATGTTTCTGAGTTTTAGGCAAACCTGTTATAAAGTCCAACGATATGGTCTCCCATTTCCATTCTAGTACTGGTAATGGTTGTAATAGGTTGTTTGGATGTTGGTGTTCGACCTTAACCTACTAACAATATTGGCACCTAGCCAAGTATTATGTTGTTTCGCCCTTCATATTAGGCTAGTAAAATAGTTTTCTAAGTGTTTTTATTATTTTCTAGTATCCTGGATGGCCAAAATACGGTTTCTTATGCACTTTGTCCAAGACTATTAACTTTAAATCTGTTGAATATGGTATGTAAAGTCTGTTTTTAAATCGTAATAGTCCCTTCTTGTCAATACTTAGATCTAGTTTATTTGAGTTTGTGATACTGTTTTGTAATTCTACCATTATCTTAGTGTAGTTTCCATCGTTAATACCTGTCGTCCTTATTCTTTGTTCCAGATCACTATCTTCCTTTTTGATATTTATCTCAAATAACCCATGGACTCTTCTGCTTAAAGCATCATCTACCTTATTTTCCTTACCCTTGATATGTATGACCTCGAAGTTGAATTCGCTCAAGAAGGATAGCCATCTTACTTGTCTTGCATTAAGATCTGGTTGACTAACATATATTTTACACCGCTATTATCCGTCAATAGTAGAATTTTTTTGCCCATTATGTAGTGTCGCCACATTTTTAAGGTGTGTATTACCGCTGCCAATTCTAAGTCATGAGTGACATAATTTCGCTCATGTTCTTTTAATTTCCAAGACTCATAACAGATAACGTGTCCTTCCTGAGTTAGGACACCACCTAGTCCTTCTTTACTAGCATCAACACATACAGTGAAGTCTTTATCTGGGTCTGCTACCTTCAATATGGGTGTAGTTGTCAATAATTCATTCAGTTTGTTAAAATTGTCTTGACACTTTTGTGACCAATTAAACTTGGTCCCTTTCTTTTGTAATGATGTTATAGGGTAGGATATCTTGGAAAACCCTTCTATAAATCTGCGGTAATATCTAGTGATTCCCATGAATGACCGGATATTCGCTACATCCTTAGGTATTGGCCATTCCATAATGGATTTTATCTTCTCATGGTCTACGACAATGCCTTCTGCTGAAATTACATGTCCTAGATATTGTATTTCTTTTTGATAAAATTCGCACTTATCAAATTTGGCGTACAATTTGTGTTTCCTCAACGTTTGCAAAACTATTATTAAGTGTTCATCATGTTCTTCCTCCATTTTAGAATAGACCATAATATCGTCAACAAATACTACTACGAACTTGTCTAAGTACTGACTGAAAATACTATTCATCAGGCACATAAACGTGGTTGGTGCATTAGTGAGTCCGAAAGGTATGACTATGAATTCGTAGTGTACATATCTTGTTCGAAAAGTTGTTTTGTTTATGTCCTCGTCTTTTATCCTCACTTGATGATAACCGGATCGTAAATCCAACTTTGAAAAGATATTGGCCCCACCTACTTGATCGAACAGATCATTTATCCTTGGTAAGGGGTATTTATTCTTAATGGTTATTTTGTTCAGTTGTCTGTAATCAATGCATAGACTTAGAGTACCGTCTTTCTTTTTCACAAATAGGACTAGTGCCCCCCATGGTGAAACACTCGGTCTGATATACTCTTTGTCCAACAATTCTTGTAATTGTATTTTTAATTCCGTCAATTCTGGTAAACTCATTCGGTAAGGTGCTTTTGAGATTGGAGTTGAACCAGGTAGTAGGTCTATGGAGAAGTGTATTTCCCTTCTAGGAGGTAATTATGGTATCTCATCCACAAACATGTCTCTGAATTCACGTAGGACAACAAAGTCTTCTAACTTTGGCTTATCTTCTTTTTCTAACAAATTTGTTACTTGGATGGCCTAAACTTGACATCCTTTTCTCATACATTTCTTGAATTACATCGTTGAAACTTGTCTAACCGATACAGGTTTTGGTATACCTTGGGTTGTTCTAGTGGTGCCATAATCATCTTTATAGTTAAGTGTCTTTGCATAACAATCTAGTACTTCTTTGTGTTTTTCCAACCAATCCATTCCGATAATCATATCATAAGACCCTAGTGGTAGGATGTTCAGACTTGTTCTTATGTTTTGACCATCTAAGATGAACTCAAAATCAGAAATAAAGTCAACTACTTTCCTTTTGGTTCCTATTGCTAGCTGTACCGGCCATGATTTTGCGTGTTTCATTTTCTTAAGTTTGTTTGACTCTACTACATCAAGAGTAATATAACTTAACGTAGCTCCAGGGTCAATTAAAACAAAAAATTGAGTGTTATTGATTTTACCTTCGATCTCTACCACAGAGGACCGGTAGTCATCTTGCCGGCCATCTATGGAAGCATTTATCCGATGTATACTTTTGCCCACGTCACCCACCGTTGAGGCTTCCTGCAAATTATGAACAGGGGTTCCGTTTGTTTAAATTAAACATGGATAGTTCCTCCTTAGAAAAGGTCATCCACATTCCTAACACTTTAATGGATCGTGGGGGTTGTCCCCAAACTTCTTCATTCCCAGATTTACCGGTTTACCACTGCCTTGCATATTTGGGTGATTGGAGTGAAAATCCTTTCTCGGAAATCTTTTTGCTACATTCCGATAAGGAGCTGGCTGGTATCCCTTCTTCTGCTGGTTCATTCGATCTTGTTTCTTATCCTTCCAGAATTTGGGAAGCTCCACCCGTTGTTTATACTAGTTGTAGCACATTCGTGCTTTCCTGAATACTTCACTCAAGGATTTGGGGTTGTCAAACTCGATTCTGTCCCTGTAGGACTGTGGTAAACAACTTAAGAATCGCTAGATTTTTACCTTATCCTCCTGGATGTACAGTACAAACCTTAGTAGTTCCAGAAATTTATTTAAAAGGTCATCCATCATCATTTGTCCAATTCGTAACTCGTAAAATTATTTCGTTTTTCTTTCATAATAGCTTTCATAAAGGTACTATTTTTTGAAATACTTCTTAAAGTCAGACCATTCCAACAGTTTCTCCTTTAGGCCTTTGGCCAATTTCAGGTCTTGCCACCAAATGTCGACCTTCCCTTTCAGATTGTAGATGCCCATTCTGACCTTCATATTGCTAGAATAGTTGTAGATTTGGAAGTATTTTTTGATGTCCAACAACCATGCCTCAACTTCTTCTCTTGTCCTAGATTCTCCGTCAAAGGTAGTTGGTTTAATCTTTTTAAATTCTCCTTCAAGGTGGTCTACTTGTTTTCTTTTTCTGTCTGTTTTAATTTTGTCTTCAGTTGAATGTGTTCCTTTAGACAAACTATATCCTTTTCCTGTTTCCAACCCAGAGTTCTTGGAGGCCCTTTTCCTGACCTCTTCGTCATGGTTATCGTCCTTTGGGATTTTCTTGGTCACTATACTGCGCAACAGGACTTCATTTATCTCTTGCTGTTCCTGCTATGCTTTCTTCAATTTCTCATTGTCTGCTTTGAAAACCTGCAGATCAACAATAATATTCCTCATTATTTCCAGTACTTTCATAGGAGAGATTCAATCACTCTTCTGTCTTGGATCTCCATGAGATCCTTGTTCTGGATTTCCTTCCATTTTGATTTCTGCATCATCCTGAGCTGCCATAATTCACACAAAACATAAATGTTTTATGTTTGTAACAAAAAGGTTTATTAGTTTTGCATAGATCGTAATATATGTTAAACAACTAATGTGGCCCTGTTCAGGTCCAGTGTTGTAACCTTTCGCTTTGATACCATATGTAATATACCTAAAATTTGACACAAAAAAAATGTATACTCTAGAACATTAATCCTAATTAACTTGATAGATTCGTTCTTAGGATAAGATGATAGTTTTTTTGTCTACTATTAAACTCTGATAAGTTTCTTATATTATGGTTATCCATGTTGACATTTTTATCTAGCCCAACACATAGGGATCCAAGTCATGCTAAGATAACCACCCATTACTCTAACAATTCCATAAGTCCTAAATCTTCCAAACATTCATACGTATCATATATATACTATACTGAACTTGGACTATGGAGGACCTAGGATTCATGATCCTAGAATTCTTCCCTACACAAAAATAACTCTTAAACTTATATGCAAGGGAATCTTAATAGTCTTTTAAAAGGGATAAGGTTCAAAACGATCCACAACCTAATGTAAATCGGGATAGTTACCTTAGAAAATAGGTTGTAGGATAAACCTACATACTAGCATTGTTCTTTATAGTCCAAGCTTCTAAACTAAGTCCCATGGTTGGTTACCGATCTGTCAGTCACTATTTATATAAGAGCTTATAACTGTGAGACTCCATCTGAACAAATTCGCTTAACCCTAACTAAACTGTGTGATATATCAATTGCACGATGGTTCTCTTCAGAAGAGATACTGACAGGTCTCACCGCAGATGTAGTTCACCATTTCTAGTTCTTCAAGTCGGGAAGGGACCCTCCTTAGTTCATGCGCCTTTAGTGTGAGGTCAAAATCTCGACAGGCATGAGTTAAAGATCTGGTCTGACCTTTAATGAATTCTTGTGTGAGTGCGAAAAATGATGGTTTCACTTGACCCCTTGGCCGATAGGCGCATGCCAACTAATCCCCCTCACATGGGAAGAACCGTCCATCATACTGGCCTCCTTTACTTTGCGTAATAAGGGCACTCTTAGGTTTAAATGTCATTCCAACGACATTTGCATAGTCTTTTCATTTTTCCTGTTCCCACAAGCACTTCTGTAGTTCCTTCACGAGGGAATCTTTGAACACGTAAAGGTACCCACCAGGTGGAAACCAAGTGTCCCTACCCGTTCACTTTGGTAAGTTCGCGACCCTCCTGTAACCTTAAAAATTTTGAAAGAAATACTCGGCTCTCCTTAAAGTGGAAGAGTTATTTTCTATTATAGCTCTGGTTATGATTCTCCTTTGACAGTTTACTTCCTATGGCTTGTTAGTTGTCTTACAATCCTAGTTACGAATGCTACTGGGGAAACTTCCCTTTAGTAATGAAAGACTCCAAACCCTTTCGGGTCCTCTTTGGTGTGCTTCCATTGCTCCTATATCCACATTCTTGCATAGTCTATCTAGCGGGCTACGGGGTTGTTCTTCATTGATGGTTTCGTCGTATCCTTCTTTTCGTCTTTCGGTTCGACCCTTTCAAAACTCCTGTTATCTAGGTTTCGTACCCCTGTACAAATTTCCACCGTAGTAATAATCTTCGAATAAAAACTTGCTAGGATAGAGTCCTGCTGAGAACAAGTCTTTGAATGTTGAGAGAAAAAGATAACTCGTGACAGACCACCTGTTAGTTTGAGAGATACATGAAAGGGATTTTTGTTCAGTAAGTAAGGTAGAGGATAACTCTATGTCCAAAACGGTTCTAAAGAAATACATTTGGCGATATAATAAACCGATAATACAATTATTGGCACTTATATCATTCAGAAAAAGAATGATTTCTATTTTGTTGGATTCTCGAGTTTGGTCAGATGTACATACTGAGTTTCATGTTGTAGTTCTTGATTAATTTAAACCCTAACAATCTTTCTCTGTTTTACTTTGGTGAGTAAGTTTTTGAGGGTTGTATACAATATGTCCTAATGATGGGGCCTCTAATTTGTTTTTGCGAGGTACCCATCAGATCGATATTGGCTTCCTTTCCCCATAAAGTTCTAGGGTGAAATCCTTTGTTATGATGTGAGGGACGGCCTGTGCTATGGCCAAGTTAAGTATAATTCCAATTTTTTTTATTATTTTTTTATTTTTATTTTTTATTTTTATTAATTTGGTTCACTATAAACATTCTACCTCGATGATTTAATTATATTCACTTCATATAAACACTTTACTATCCAATTCCAAATGCTAATGACGATTTCTTATTTTCTTTGCAGGATAGAAGTCTCCGAACCTTCAGAACTTCGACCATCCTTTCGTGGGAAAAGGTACTCGAGTTCCTTAAAAAAAACCCTTCAGGATTTACTTGTCCCAGATGCAAAAGTTGAAGTTTCTCGGCCTAAAACCGTAATGCACCCAGTTTGAAGATCAATTCTTATTTAGCAAGCAAACAATTATTGTAATAATATACAATATAGATTAATTATAATTACATCAGCTACGTAGTTCAGACATACTCTAATTTTGGGCTCTTGTTTTGCTTGTATTTAATTATTCAAGGTTCATGATTCTTCTCTTTGTATGTCGCATGATGAAAGTGAAAAAAAAAATACAGAACGGTTAAATTTCTGACTATCAAAGCTTAGTAATTTATTCCGATATCATTGTAACTTCTTAAAGGAAAACAACTTCATTGTAATCGAGTAGAGTCTGTTGTTTTTTCCTTTTTTTATTTCATTACTTATCAGACTATTACAGATACATAGGCGATTTATGTTATTGTTTATAAAATTGTGAATTTTACCAGAACATATATAAACCTTAAGGGTTCTAGAATATCTTAGATTTCAATTGGAGCCTTCGCGCCCTTAGTATTTAGTTCTAGAATTTCCTCTGTGTTAAACGATGTTATTTCCAATTTATTCCAGTACTTTAACATCTAGTTAACTAGAATTAGTCGGTTTACAAATACTTATGAATACCTATTGAAATATTTATAATCTGTGTACTGTAGAATTTCCTGTAGAGAATTTTGCAATACATTTGGTTATTTCCATACATAATTATATCCTAGGTGTTTGCATACCCAGATATCCCCTATTAAATCATAATTATTTAATATGTATAAGAAAGGGATCTCATTTACTTATTATATTTCTGTGTGTATTGTAACCTACATGAAAGTAAACATATGTCTATATATACATACATATGTCTAATTAAGTGTGCAGTGCAAATGGGAATTGAATAATGAAAATATACATACATACACACATACACACATACACACACACACAGATATATATATGTATATGTATATGTATATGTATATGTATATGTATATGTATATGTATATGTATGTATGTATGTATGTATATTTTCATTATTCAATTCCCATTTGCACTGCACACTTAATTAGTACAATTCTGTAAGTACCATTTGGTTGTGGGGATTCGCCTACCGCTTTCACTCTAATACAACAATAAACTAACCCACAAAAATTATTCTTTCAGGACTTAACCAGGCATATTCTCGCAACTAGTGGATTGATGGAAATTAATATTTACCAGTAATAATATACAACAGAGATAATAACATTCAATTCGATCTTTCATCCATAATATTATTCAATTCATAATTAACAGATGCATTACACTAGCCATTTAACAATGTAATGATTTAAACAAAGGAGGATTAGGATAACATATTTGAATCAATTTGCTGGAAAACAAAAGGAACAACCATGTTCCTCCCAACCATAGAATAGGGCAGCCAAATCACTTGCCCGATTCACCCCCTAGCCTGACCTTGAATCCATGAGGGCGAACTTGGAAAACTCATTCTCAACAATGTCCTTCAACTCCAGAAGATTCCTCTTGCCTCACACTCAATCAATAGTGTTCATAACAACAAGAAAAAATCAATAGTCTCTTTTCCCCCAGCATACTAGGCAGTGTCCTGCCTCCCCACATATGATATATAATAAAATAGTCCATTTTGCCTAGGTCTTTCTTCCCCCTTGGGAATTTTCGCAGCTTTCTAAATCCCTGATTTTCAGGGGCTACCAATGGCCAAATCTCTGATTTTACACTTGTAACAATCAGCCCAAAGGTAGTTCCAACATGTTCCCCACTCATAGAGTCATGGTCAGCTGATTTTTAACACGGTTGTTCCATTTGTCCTCCTGTAATTAATATAAAATATTTTGTTTTCATACAAGTGTCACAGTTAAATAGTTAGTTGGGTCAAATCAAATCTCTATCCAACAGTCATAATAATTTATTACAATTATCAAATTCAAAATTCAAAATTTCCATAAATGGCAAAAATTTTCCAAATTCGAATTTACTAAAAACGAAATAATTTGCCAACCAATTTTAAATTTCAAAAATACTTTATTTTTGGAGATGTCACATATGCGATAGTTGTGACAGACCAAAGAACTGTCCTTAGAACAACTTGCAGAGTTTGAGAAGACAGATTCAGAGCAATCAATTAACAGAAGTACAATTTTATAGTATAATGATAAATGGGTTAGCATTATGGACAGTTGTGCAAGTAGAGTCTTGGACAGTATGGAAAAAGATGGATTCGTAAGAACACTTAGTAGGTTTGGATAGATATATGATAGTGGACAAGAGCATGGATTCATAGATTGGTTCAGAGAGTGGTTCAAAGACAAAGGAACATTATCGTAATGGATTATAATTACACAGGAAATGGCTCAAACAATGCTCATGGATTACAAATTGACAAATATTTTTTGGACACAGGGAGTGCATACATCAATTCACATTCAAAACAGAGTAATTATCAGAAACAATACTGACAAAACTTCCTACGAGCTATGGAAAGGAAGACCAGCAGATGTGAAGCACTTTAGAGTTTTTGGAAGCAAATGCCACATCAAAAGAGAAGATGGAAGAATGGGAAAGTTTGACTCTCTTGTTGTTATCAGACTAATCGGTAGGTGCGGACACTAACAAATCTCCCTAGATCCACCTGGATCTTGAACAAAACAGGACAGAACATGACGCTTTCCTTAAGTTTTAAATATTGAATTTACTAACTAAAGAGGGATGGGTGACATACCATTTAAATGTCGCTTCTTCTCGCCATCGCCATCCTAGCTCTGTTCCAACACTCATACAATGATGATCCTGCAAAAGAACGCAACCAACCAAAGTGATAGTAATAGCATAAACTCAATATAAACCTATGTATGTGATCAAGGAATCATACAATAAAACACAACAAG
>SNQJ01S0139206.1:5229-18940 GCA_010110895.2 Picea sitchensis | reverse complement strand
TCTTTGTGTTCTTGGCATCCCCAATATGAAATCCATGCTGACTGCATCCCACGGCCTCTCAGGTATGGGCAATAGTTGATAAAAGCATGCATTCTGCCTCTTCCCTTTGGAATGCTGACAAATTCTACATCTGTCCACAAATCTTTTGACTTCTGCTCGAATTCCTGGCCAAAAATATGACTCATTCAACTTTGTGAATGTCTTGTCATGACCGAAATGTCTGGCCAATCCTCCACTATGTTTCTCCTTCAGCAAATTCTCCCTCATGGAGCATTTTGGAATACAAAGCTGATTACCTTTAAACAATATTCCTTCCTGGATCATGTATTCTTCCCATTGGCTTCTATCCCCGAGAATTGGACTCTCGACTACTTCGTACACCTCCTTAAAATCTGGATCATCTCTATACATGTCCTTGAGATCATCAAAACCCAGTGTTTTGACTCTGAACTCCTGCAACAACAAACATTTCCTGCTCAAAGCATCAACAAATTTGTTAGTAGTTCCATAAATATGTTTAATCACAAAAGTGAAATTTTGCATATATTCAACCCATTTAACATGTCTTTGATTCAACTTCTCCTGTTGAGTCACAAATTGCAAAGCATGATTATCACTGTATAAGACAAACTCCTTGGGGATCAAGTAGTGTCTCCATTTCCTCAATGCCTGAATAATAGCATAGAACTCCTTATCATACGTGGAGTATTTTACTTTTGCTTCATTCAACTTCTCGCTGAAGTATGCTATCGGCCTGTGTTCTTGGCTCAAGACTGCCCCTATTTCAAATCCACTTGCATCGCATTTCACTTGAAATGTCTTTTTGAAATCCGACAACACCAGAATTGGTTGTTCGGTAATTTTCCTTTTCAACAAATTAAAACTCTTCTCAGCCTCTTTTGTCTAGTGAAAAGACTTGTGTCTCTTCTTCACTGTGTCCATCATCGGTGCACTAATTCTACTAAAATTCCTGATGAACTTCCGGTAGAAACTAGCCAATCCATGAAAACTTCTCACCTCAAATATACTCTTCGGTGATGGCCAATTCTTAATTACTTCCACCTTATCTGGATCCATCCTCAACTTATCTGTAGAAATAAAAACCCCAAATAAATGAGCTCTGTCTTCATGAATGAGGATTTCTTCATATTTATCAACAACTTCTCTTGTTGTAGCCTCTTCATCACTGTAGCCAAATGTTTCAGATGCTCTTCCTTTGTTTTACTGAAAATCAGTATGTCATTAAGGTACACAATGACAAATTTCCCAATGAAATCCTTTAGGACTTCATTCATCAATCTCATGAAAGTACTCGGTGCGTTTGTTAAGCTAAATGACATAACAAGCCATTCATACAACCCTTCGTTGGTTTTGAATGTTGTCTTCCATTCGTCACCTTCTCTCATGCGAATCTGATGATAGCCACTATTCAAGTCAATCTTTGAAAAAAAAAATTCTCCACTCAAGCAATCCATCAAATCATCCATCCTTGGCAGTGGAAATCTGTACCTGATGGTTATCTTGTTGATTTCCCTCGAGTTAGTACACATCCTCCAGCCTCCGTCTTTCTTTGGACTGAGTACTGTCGAAACAACACACAGACTCAAGCTTTCTCTGACCAAACCTTTGTCCAATAGATCCTGGACCTGTCTTTTGACCTCTTCATTATCCTGCAGCGTCAATCTATACGCTGCTTTGTTTGGAAAACTAGTTCCAGGTATGAGATCAATTTGATGACTTATACTTCTAGTCGGTGGCAACGAACGAGGTAGTTCGTCCACTACTATGTCAGCGAACTCTTCCAGCAGTTCCTGAACCTCTTCTGGTAAATCATCTACCCTTGTGCTAGTTAAAACAATCTTTGGCTTCCTGACCACAATGAATTACAGTTCCTCCTTCTTCTTAACCTCTATAATAAGTTCCTTCCCACTCATGAGAAGTATAGTGTTTCTTACTTCAGGTTTCACCTCATTATCTCTGATTGGCAACATCATGTGAGTTCTCCCATTTTTCTCTAGGGTGTATGTGTTCTTTCTCCCATCATGAATCACATTCCTGTCATATTGCCACGGTCTACCTAGCAATAGATGACAAACATTCATAGGAATGACATCACACAATATCTTATCATTATATCCTCCTATCTTAAATTCAATTAAACATTGTTTAGTGACATTTACCTGATGTCCTTTTTGCAACCACGCAAATCTGTATGGACTTGGATGTTCAACTGTCTCCAACTCCATCTTTTCTACCATCTCTGTAGAAACGAGATTATCCATGCTACCACTATCTACAATGACTTTGCATACCCTATCTTTGGTCTTGCAAGTAGTCCGAAAAAGTCTGTTTCTTTGGACTGAACTCTCCACCTCCTTCTCTTGTGTCAAAAGAGATTTCCGCATCATCAACGATGTTCCGCCTTCAACATCCTCTGCCTCAACATTTCACCTTTGTGCTTCGGCAATGTGAGTCTCTCCTTCCTATTTCTTCTTGTCTAGACATTCATAAGACTTGTGTCCGACCTTTCCGCACGTGAAGCATTTTATCACTCAACTTCTTCCTCTTCCTCTACCTCTAGTACGAGGAAAAATGTTGTTATCAACATACTCTCCTCTTTGATCAGCATACTGCCTTCTTTTTCTAGCATATTTCCCTTTCTGTGAGCTTCCACCTCTCTCAATCTAAGGTTGAGGTTTCTTCCATTCTTCCTTAGACTTCCAGTTCTTATCCTGGGCAACTGATTTTCCTCTAGGATGACTTCTACCTCGGCCTCTTTGACCTTGTTTTCGGCTCAGCTTCTCTTCCGCCTTTAGAGCCATTTGATAAGCATCTTCCACCGTTTGGATGGTCATCATGCTCATCTCATCCTGAATGTCATATCTCAGGCCATTCATATACCTGGCAACCTTTTCATCATTACTTTGATGATGACCTACTCTGATGTTCAGCCTGTAGAACTCTTCAGTGTACTCCTTTACTGTCATCAGCTTCTATCTCAAATTCTGCATGCTTCGAAATAGAGTAATTTGATAATCCTTGGGAATAAATTTCACTTTCATCTTGGCAATCATCCTATCCCAACTCTTGATATTCTACTTACCTTGGTAGCGTCTGTCAACTTGTAGTTCATCCCACCACAATGTTGCATGTCCTTTAAGTCTTGTG
The DNA here is from genome assembly GCA_010110895.2 of Picea sitchensis. Lineage (NCBI taxonomy): Eukaryota > Viridiplantae > Streptophyta > Pinopsida > Pinales > Pinaceae > Picea > Picea sitchensis. Next base: position 15,772 of record SNQJ01S0139206.1, on the reverse strand, counting down.
ACAACATGTTTGACCTTCTTGTCTTCTTCGACATATTCATAGTCAAAATATGTGTCCAGAGCTCTAATCTAGTCTAGAAGCTCCTCAACATCCAAGTTTCCCTCATAAACTAGAATGTCCATTTTGGCTCTTGCACTCATTCTTGCAACAACTCTAATAAAGTGTTCATGTGTTGCATATTCTGTTGTGACTTCTTCTTCATGTCCAACTTCATCTTCACTTTTGGACTCACTGACATCTCCAATATCAACTCTGCGCCTTTGTTTTATTTCCACATCCATGAGTCTGGCGCGAATGTCATGCAGATCTCTTTCCACTTCTGGATTCTGCACCTGCCTGCCTCTTCCTTTTGGCATTTCCCTATCCTCTAGTGGATCGGGTGTTTGTCTATCCCTTCTCCTTGGCGGCATGGCTGAAATTCCTTCTCGCTTTTCCTACCTAAAATATACAAACAAGAATCAGGCTCTGATACCAAACCTGATGCAACCCTCCCAACCCACAGGTCGGAAGTCCACGCACATAGGATCTTTCTTCTTCCACTGCCCTGAAGAGCTCTCAACATTTGGCTCTTCTATTTCCCTTTCGAAAAACCTGCACCCACAAATAACCTTGAGAAATTCCTCCCTTTATACTTTGGGAGATCAGACTTCGCAATTTCACGAATCCGGTGGTCAAGTGCCTTGTCTCTCAAACCCCCGAAACCCGAAAATAGTCAACACTTGACTTTTCCCTTGCCAATTTCTGATTTCTCCTTATCACGATTTAGAAAGTTGTGATGTCATCCAACTCATCCCCTTGACTTCCGAAATCCCGAAACACAAATTACTGAAACTCCGATGTTCGGACACCAAAAGGAATCAACGGCTGTGATTCCCCTCTTGATCCAACGGTCAATGCGTTCTTCGCGTATCGGGAGTTCGAGACTCTCGATCCTGAAATCTCATGTCAACGCAAACCCCGAATTCCCGAATCCCGATATCAATTTCATCTTTTCGGCTTTCGCGAGTTCACGAGTTGCAATGTCATGCAACTCTACTCCACGAACCCTGAAATCCTGATTCTCTATTTCCTGAAACCCCGAAATGTCAACCTCCAACATGATTCCCAGTGCTGGCCCCACAACTAGACTTTCCGCCTTTTCAGGACTTCGCACTTCGTGATTTCGCGAGTCCTAATGCAAAGATTTTGGGACTTTAGTTCACGAAACTCCGAAATGAAAATCCACGTGAAAATCCAACGACCATTGTTGGCTTGGATCTACGGCTCTACCTCTCCTGAGCTTGAACCTTTTAAAATAGTCGTCGTAACCTCCTTGCTCCTCTGCAAGATCTGATGGTTCGTGGGACTTCGAGAATTCTCCACGGAGAATTCCGACCGTCCGTTCTCCCTTCTAAGAACTTCTGCAAATTTGGTAAAGTGTTTTGCCACAGAACTTAACCACTTGCAACATGATCTTGGGATGCCTCCTTTCAATGCCTCAAGGCACCAACCCTCTGTTCTTTTCTTTGACAACTATGAAGACTCTACCCCTGCTGAGCTTTCTCCAACTTCGAGTCCTTAAGATGACTCCTGCATGCACTCCTTGTGGCAAATCCTTCAATTACTTCAAAGAATTGAAGTCCTTTGACTCTGCGCACTCCCTGCAGCAGCAGTCTCTCAACAGTCCTCTAGGTCTTACAAACCCTGAAACTACTCTCGGCCTGCACACACTTTGCACAGCTCCTGTGCCTAACTTCACTTCTGAGGAAATGAGAACAAAATCTATCCTATCTGAGCTTTCAGAGATAAAACTCTGAACTCTTGTCAACGCACTCCTTGCAGACAAATTCAATTGCACTCCTTGTAGGAACTCTCACTCAGACAGAAAAGCAATTGAAACTCATTTCTCTTACTCTCTCTCTCAGATTTCAGACATTTAACAATAAATCATACACACATAGCATAAACAACAAATGCATGACAGAAAGAGTAAAACATTCCTGAGCATAACATTCAACAACGCATACAGAAAGAATTTCACAACACCATGAATCTGAGTCAAAGCTCTTTGTATTAATCCACAACTTCTGTACATGGGTGTTTTCAACTACAACTCTCTGCTCTCCTCTCTATGCTCTTCTCTTGACAATAATAATACAACTATACAATGAGGGTGTCTATATCTCGTTTCCCTCTTGTGCTCTAACTGTCTAATCTAAGCATTAAATTCTATCTACCTACATTAACTTAGCATAAATGCCTCTATCTATTTCAGATGAGAGCGGGACACTCAAGGTATGATTACAATGCTTCTCCATAAATGTGAGTACGCCCCTATTAACTATTCCATTAATTATATGGCGCTTTCAAACTTCAAAACATTTCAACAAGAAATATGTTGGCGCTTGTCCAGCTGTCTTCCACATCCACGCGTGCTTGCTACCTGCTGGCGATGCTCCTGCATCACAGTTCGAGCCACAATGGGAGTGCTAGTAGGCTATGGCAGGGCTGTTGTCCACACCTCTCCCTCATCATCTCTGGTAGTCATGTGTGACCCCTTTACTCCACATGTGAGTCTGGTCGGCAAGCTATCGTCAGCCTACATCATCAACGAATCATGTCAGAATATATCCATATCATATCATCTACTCAGAAGCACTAAAATCACAGTAAAATAATCAAACCCCAATGGTACACTCCCCGACTTGATCCGGAGTCCAAGGGGTTCCATCGATGCCTCGACATCCTCTAGGTCCATAATCCTTCACACTCAGTAAAACCGATTCAATAACACCTGTCTATGTCAAAGAGGTAAAACAACATGTCATCAACCCATAACGCTTCATAATCAAAATCAAAAGTTTTAATAGAATAATAATCTGGATCACTTGCGAGCAAGTGTCCTCAAAGAATAAGTTCGCTCAGTGCACTAGAGCGGGATGTTACAAGAGAGGTTCCACCATAAAAGTAGATTTGAAGGAAAAATACAAGCATAGCCGACAAATGATAAATCTGACAAGTAAGAAGGTTATGATGTAGGAGATAGTTTGATGGAATCACCCTATGTATTTATAGAGGTTTAAAGAGGTTGATGTGGAACATGAGGAAACACCTCCAAATATGGATGCTTGAACATAAATGCCTCCCAAGAAGGATGGATCACCAATAACGCACCTCACTTGAAGACATCTTCCTAAAATTTCAACATAATTCATGGATATTTAGTTGCATATTTAAACCTTGAAGCTATGTGTATTTGCATTTTTTATTATTTCTTTCATCCTTTGAGCTCCATGGTAGGGATAATTTTAAGGATGAAAATTTATTTTTAAATGTAGAAACCTTGGTGAATATAGCTAGTTCTTAATATGCAAACTATAAAATGTTTGGCGATATTTTATATAGTTTCTGTAAAGTTTTGGGAATTTACGAGGTAAAATAATTTTATTCTATTGAATTTGGGTGAATCATTTTTATAAAAAATTGAAATTAATGAAACTTTTTTAGGGAAAAAAAATCGAAAATTATTCGATGGGATAAATTTATCCCCTAAAATTTGCCTTGTTGCAACACTTCATTTATTACGTTTTTTCTATCTTTGTATTGTGTGAAAATAGTGAACCAATTAGCTTGTGTAACCTTTATAAAACCATAGAGTAGAATTTTGCTAGATGAATTGATCTGCCCAAGAAGCCGATCTACAGGAGAAGGTGACCATGAAAGCCATAGATCGGCTTCTGACCAAAAACTCTCCTCAGGGGCACAAATCTGAACAGGGGCACACCATTAGTTTGGGTGACCAAGCAAATGGGGATCCAGACTTGGGTGACCGAGAGTGGCCAAACAGTTTTGGTGATCTCATAGTGACCTCATGGAATTAGTGGGAGATGCCCAGTGCAACCATGGAAGAGGGCGCACTCACTTCAATTCCACAAAGAAGAAACCAGTAAGGGCGCAAACCCCAGTTGGTGCGCCCTCCCTTCTGCCTCAAAAAACTCAAAGGAAATGATTTTCTCCTTAAGAGAGTGGCTAGATAATGAGATGATCTTGCTCTCAGAGGTGGAAGCATGGAAAATGGATTCACCAGGAGGTAGCCATGAAGGAAGGTGCACTGGTTATTCTTCAGAAACCCTAAAAATGAAATTGTCGTGAATGTAAAATGCAAACTCAGAAAAGAAAACAACCAAGACACATAGCTTCAAAAGAAAATGTAATAATGCTTTATTTTAGTCTGGTTTCACCTTATATACCAAGGGAACCATTTATTTTTCATATATTTAATTCATCATCAAAAGGTGAAGAAGTGTTGCGCCTAGGTGATTGACTTGTACGCCTTAGGTGGCTATTCCCCTAGGTGGCCTCCTTGGCTGAGTTCCTTCCTGTTTAGATCTGGAAGTGTCCTGACTTCCATAAGAATATGTGAAAACTTGTTGTGCAATACATCAGTTGTGATCCACTTTTCCTGAGCTCGAGTTTGTCCTTGGTGGGCTACCAGATATGAAGTGTAAGTCCGGTGTCTTGTAGGGTGACTTCGAGTGTCCAGTATAGTGTCTTTGGCTAATGGGATTTGGAAATCAGGAATGTTTTCTAGTGGATGAGTGATGGTTAATATTTCTTCCAAGACAGAAGGCTCAAACTACTTTAAGTGATTTACATTAATGACATTGTGTATTCCCAATTGTGGTGGCAGATCCAACCTATATGCATTTTCTCCAATCTTGTCGAGAATTGTATACAGACCATATCTGATTAGTAGAAGCTTGTGATGGTGGCCTTTGAAGCACTTCTTATCCAAGTGTAACCAGACTTGTTCCCTTGGTTGAAAGGCCATGAAGGTTCTTTGTTTTTCATGGTGCTTCTTAGAATGATCTTGGGTTGCTTTGAGTGTTGATGTCACTGCACTGTGGCATTGTGAAATTTGTTGGAGAAATCGTTGAGCTGACATTTGTTCCTATTGTTGATGGAAGGTACCTTGAGGAGCCCAAGTGACTGGAATATCGATTGAAAATCCTGGTTGGAATCCCAAGGAGACTTCAAAAGGTTAAAATCCTATAGAAGAATGTGTTGCCTTGTTGTAGCTATGCTGGAGAATGTGTAAGTAATTGTCCCATCATTGTGGGGATTTGCAAAGCTTCCCAAATCTTTTGAAAGTCAGTGTCAGTAGCATATTGATGTTTCCATGTGTCATAAGTAGCACAACGTACTTCCAGAATGGAAAGAACTGGAGTGGGAGGCCAACTTAGCAAATCAACCATTTTATTAGAAGTGCCTTTCTTGTATCTGATGACTAAGTGAAATTGTTGAATGCACGAGGCCCATTTAAGGTGCCTTTGTTACTAAATCTTCGATTGAGAGTTGATGAAAATCAAAGGGTGGTGGTCGGTATGCAGAATGGTTTCTTTACCCAACAAATAATGCCTCCATTATTTGAGTGCTTTCACCAGACTATAAAATTCCTTGTCATAGGTACTACAATTTTTGTTTGCCTCAGACAAGGTTTCAGAGTGGTAAGCAATGGGGTGTCCTCCCTGTTTATGTATGACACCAATAGCATATTGTGAGGTGTCAGAATCAATCTCAAAGGGTTGGGAGAGGTCTGGCAGATGTAAAATAGGGGATGAGCAGAGGGCATCTTTGAGCTGAGCAAAGTGAGTAGTTTTCTTTGGTCTAGATGAATGTAGAAGAAGCATTTGAGAGATGATGCAAAGGTCAAGAAAGAACTTATGATAGAAATTGATGCCACCCAAAAATATTTTCAACTCCTTAGCTGAAGAAGGTTGAGGCCATTGTTTCAATCCTTGGATGCAAGTTGGTTCTAGTTGAATACCCTCTGAGCTAACCACAAAGCCGAGATAGGGGACTGAAGTCTGACCAAAATATGATTTCTTCTCTTTGAGTTGCAACTTGTGTTCTTGGAGAATTAGGAGAAATTTTTGGACATGTTGCATGTGAGTGTCCCATGTTTGATTGAAGATGAGAATGTCATCTAAGTAGATGACCACAAATCGACCCAAATGTGATCTAAATATGTCATTGATGAGCCTCATGAAACTGGTTGGGGCATTGGTGAGACTGAAAGGCATGACTTTCCACTCAAAAAGACCAAATTTGGTCTTGAACATTGTTTTCCAAACATCATCTGTGTTCATTCGAACTTGATGGTAGTCGGCTGTCAAATCCAATTTAGTAAACCGCTTAGCTCCTTGGAGGGTGTCGAGTAGTTCCTCAATCTAGGGAATGGGGTAATGGTTTTTTATTGTCTCTTTGTTCAAGGCTCAGTAATAAGTGACAAGGCGCATTTCTGAGGTATCTCATTTAGGGATGACAAAGGCAACAGAAACACAAGGAGAAGATGAAGGTTGGATGTGGCTAGATTTGATGAGGTCGGTCAACTTTCTTTCCACTTCTTCTGTTTCTATTGGGGCCAACCAGTAAGTAGGGGCGTTAAGTAAGGAATATTTAGGGATGAGATGAATGGAATGGTCAATGTGGTGGGAGGGGGGAAGTCCCTCTGGAGGTTGAAATACCTCTGCGAACTCATGGACGAGGGGAGTCATAGTTTCAGGAACAAGGTGAGTTGTATTGTTTGGTGTTATTGGGTGGACCAAACAGAGAGAGATACATTGGTTTTTAAGTGTACACGTGGAATTTGTTCTTTGGTAGAAGGAAGTTTGGGTTTTACTGCAGTTAAGATATAAGTGTGGCCTTCTTTGGTACTTTTGTACTGGTGGGATTTGGCTAGATAAAGAGCATTTATTTGGGTTTGGTATGGGATACCGAGCAACAAATCTCCACAATCCAAGGGGGAGACATCACAGAGGACAATATCTTTGAATTGGTCTATGGCGAAAGTGACCAGACAACACTTGGAAACTAGGAGGTGAGGGCTGTAACAAACCTCAAATTTACACAATAAAAAAAAACTTTTGTTATCTATGCCTACCTAAGTTTCCCAGTGGAAGGCAAGATACTAGTCATACAATTATGATGTCAATTTGGTCACACAGAAATACACTATAAGAAAAGGATCTTGTTATAAGACTTTATTATAAGAATCTCATTAACATTTCAGGTCCTAAACATACCACAAGAGGTCTCGACATCATATCTCACTTAAACCATGAGTAGGAGATTGTATGAAGGAAATCAAGACAATACAAATCCCCTTTATTCTTGTTCCTTATCCTATGCACGTAGGACTTGTAAAAGATCGAGGGCTTGGAATTATATTAGTGTTCGTTTCTATCAAATAGTTTGTCTATGCATCAAATCTATGGGTCAGTTTAAATCCTTAGGGAGTCTTAACTCATTTTCTGTTGATAAAGTTATGGGTAAACTTTCCCATTAGACAGTTATCGTGCCTGCCAAGTCACAGTCAACTTGTGGTCCTTGAACCAGTGGTTGCTCATGATGAGTTAGTTAGCCCATGAAATAGTGGGAGGATGCCAACTCGGATAGCACTTACGATTCAATCAAAGAAAGGGTGTGAAAACTACCTTCGAATTAAGACATGGTGTCCAATCACATCACCTTCTTAAAGAAGAAGAGATGGTTCTTTGTCACCATAGTTAAATCTCTGCATATTCATTAATGACCACCCTATGATCTTTATTGAACTCGTCTGGCTTCATAACCGAGGTACCATACCAACCCTATCCTTGTCACATGGCTACTTGTCCTCTGTACTTCCTACATTTATTTCTAAGGCAGAAAGGGTGTCGCCTAAGGTTTAGGGAGGTTCACAGTTTTATAATTTTCTGAATTTTGTCCTCCCATGGAGGGTTTCCTATGTTGCACTGCTCTTCTTGAAGCCGAGTTTGTAAATCATGGAAGAAAATTCCACTAGGGTTCTATATGTCAGGCTTTCTTACCAAGGGCGCACTCTAAGTGGAAAGGGTGGACATGCCATGGCTATGTCCAACGGCATGTCCAGGAAACGATGGTAAGTACTTCCTTAAACCCAATCCTGATAGGTTAAGTAAGTTGGTATACTGTGGCAACGTTTAAGGTAGGGTTACCTTTTGATAAGAGTCGTTCTTTTCCTTTTAGTCTGGTTATGTTCTTCTTTGCGGTAACCTTTTGTTTAGGAAAGACTGTTTAATTCTCAGGTCTTTATTTATCTTCCTATAGCTGGTTTCAGAGAAGTATGTTAGCCCCGTGAGTGTTTCACTGAAGAAATAATCCCTCAATTTGATTGATGAAAAAATGAAGAGCCTTGGAATGGATATAGTCATTCTTTTCCATGTCTAGCATTTGATTTTCTCCTCTGTTATCCTATGGTCATTTTACTGGAAGTATTAAGACCTTAGGAGATTTACCAAAGTTTCTGTTTCCGGGGTGGAAAGCGTATAGTTGTCCTTATCGAGGCATGACGACTCTGTTTGATTTTAAAGATTCTCTATAGAATTTTGTTTTGAAAGAGTTTACAGTTCCTCCCTTTAATAAAATCTTTGGGAGAGGACTATCTTGTTTTGTTTCCGCTTTCAGTATGTTTATATAGGTTAGGTTTTTTTTTTAATTGTGGATATGTTTTACTGAAAAAGAAAAGATTTAAGAAATTGTTATTGGCACTAATGGTGGGCCTTGTTTATGCGAGGACCCATCAGAGGCTTACTGCACCTTTTCCCTTCACTCGGACAGTCATCCAGAATATAAGCGGTAGACGAGGCTTCGGGATCGTGCACCAAAGATGAGTAATTTACTGTTGTCGTTTACCCTATCTCTTTTGTAAAATTTTCTTTTTATTACCTGATACTTGAATGAGGACTAAATTTTAGGGTTTTGTTTCTTGGTAGGTAGCTCTCATTCTATATCGACCTCGGATTTTGCCTAAGTCTCCGACGAAAGGTATTCAGGTTTCGAATTTTTTTTCTTACTCTGGCTAATTCCACAGGTTCTACAAAGGCTTAAGGGAATTCGTGCCCTTCTTTTGGTTCTGTATAGGAATAGTTTATTTAACTTGTGGAATGGAAAAGAGGTTGTCACAGGGTCATTCGCCCATCTTTGTAAAATGTTATTTCGGTAACTTGATATTTGAACTGGTCTACTGTGTAGTTTGTTTCCTTGTTTATTTATTAAAAGGCACACTTGGCTATTGTTATTTGAAGTGATGTTTTTCAATACAGTGACCCACATGTTTGATTTCAAACTCTGTACTTGTTCATTGGAGATATCTAAGTCTATCTATATGATTCGACTCTGTCCTGTACCTATTGTCTAAAGTTTGCTACTGAAAGGAAGAAACCCTCCCAGGATTAAATGATGTGGTCATTAATACTATCTGGTTTATTGTATTTGGTCCACAATGTAATAGTGCATCGATTATTTGTTTGGACTGAAATGATCAAGCTCTATACTTATTTTATAATGGTGGTTGTCCACCTATCTGAGTTCCTTTATCATATTCAGAAAGCAGAGATTACTTATGTGCATACAATCACTTGTGTGTATTAGCTTCTGTAGGTACTAGATTCCATATTTATTATTGGACTTTGTCAATTGAAATGGGTGTGCGTATATCAGTTCATATATATAAATGATACATATTGATTTTAGGTCTATCGTGGGTGAGTCCTGAATTTTAGTAACTTATCTTCACTAAGGGAAGATGGTGTTCTGATTCCCTTTATAAATATGAACTTGTAAAATGTAGAAATTATCTATTCTGTATACATATATAATCTAGTTTCAAAACTGTCCATACTTAGATGACATGCGCCAAAACTTTCGATGTATGGAGGTGTCTCTTTTATAACCGAAAGAAAGAAAAAAACAATCCAATCTTAGAAGAAATTACTCCAGAATTTAGTCACAGAATCCATTCGAAATGATTTAGTAGGATAATCAAATTATATCTAACTCTCATATAGATTTTAGTCGAAAGACTTATTCAGGGATCTATTATAACTGTGTTGTCAAAAGTTTGACTCCACCCATTCACACGATCAAATAGTTTTATTCCCACCTAGGTTATAGGACATACCTACATGTGTTAATGTTTTCGCTACTTCTGTAGCTAATTCATTCTTCAGATATATAAATAATTCAAATTTGATACAACAAAATTACATTCAACCAATATACAATTTATTTATACAAGCATCAATGAATTCGCTACTTCTGTGACTAATCCATTCTACAGATATGTAAATAATTTGAATCAAAATACATTACAACAAATATACAACCATTTATACAGGCGTTAATGATTTCGCTGCTTCTGTAACTAAATTCGTTCAACAAATATGAAATAATTTGAATTCGATACAACAAACATACGGGGTGAAATCATGAAGGTGGGTTACACTTTTGCTTGTTTTATGACAAAAAAAACTGTATTTTCACAAGTTATTCAACTTCCAACATATAAAAGTATTTTTTTTATTTAGAATTTCACTTTACAGTAAAAACAAAACTTGTGGAGAATTGTGTTAGCTTTCTAATGACTATTTTTCAATTTTTTTTTATCACGATTTGATATGTCAAATTGACAATTGTTTAATAGTATGTTTCTTAAACACGAAATGAATGATAATGAGTTACTTATTTCTACAACAGTGTTTTT
>SNQJ01S0139205.1:22074-32601 GCA_010110895.2 Picea sitchensis | reverse complement strand
TCAAGGGATCGTCAGATGTAGTTGTCTTATCTGACGCACCCACACACACACACATGCAAAGAATATAACACATACCCAACACATTTGTGATATTGGACAGAATAGGGTCAGTTGCATACAGGCTTGCATTACCTATTTCCATGAATGTGCATAATGTATTTCATGTCTCTTTGCTAAATAAATATGTACATGATCCTAACCATGTTATTGATTGACATATGATTTAGGTAGAGACAGAGGAAGACTTTCAAGTCCAGCTAGTGCGAATATTGAACAGAAAAGTCAAAATGCTACGGAATCGAGTGATAGAGTTGGTAAAAGTTTAGTGGACCTGCTACGGTTCTGAAGATGCTACCTGGGAGCATGAAGATGCCATGCGGGCAAAGTACCCATAGTTTTTGAATAAATTTTGGAATTTTGATTCCTATTTGTATATGCACTAAGGACAATGCCAAAATAAGGGGGAGGGGATGTAACACCCTGGGTTTTGAGCCCCATATTAAATAATGTATTTTTACACTGCTAAGAGGCCAGAATGCCCAAACAATTATTAAAAGGCCAGTGTTCCCAAGAAATGTAATGTTTTGATCATTATTAATAATAAATACATCATTGTATGCTAGACAGACAAGGACTAGAGTTATAGGGGCTATGATTCCACAAGAGAGGGGGCTTGAGGGGCTAAGCATTTATTTTATATTTTTATTCTCCATTTTTTCTTAATGGATAATAGCAATTATGTGAGATTATTGGGGAATTCCAGGAGGTTATTGACTCCCAATTAGAGTTCATAAACTCATCCCTAGTCTGTTGGGGGGTTGGGCATGGTTGTTCATTCTCTCTCACTCTCGTTCTTGTTCTTGTTCTTATTTTTCTGTTGGTTTCCTCACTCATTCATATTTCCTCATGCGTTTCTTGGATCGAGAAAGGAAGACGAACTATGGAAGTGTAGCCATGGTATTATGGGCTGTAGAGATTTCTAGTGTAATGCAGCCATGATTTGAGACCTACATATCTAAGGTGTGTGGTATGTGTCCCACTTTTCTCACAGTTGTGAGTCTCGAGAGTCCTAGCATGGATATTTTGGACCAGCTGCACTAGAGCCATGGAAGGAGAAGGACTTCTTGAGGGAATGCATGGAAGAGAAGGGTGGGGGTCCATTCTCTTGGGTGGTGCAAGCTGGGTAGAAGAGAGCTAGGTACTTGGATTTTTGTGAGTGTTGAAAAATCCTGTGAGAGATTGAGTGTTGACTGGTTTGGGAAGACGAGTAACACCCTGGAACCATCCTTGTGGATTCATAGCTCTGGCTCAGAGGTGACATTGTTGTTGAGACTTGGAAAAAGAATGTCTACAATTGGGTGGAATGTCCTTGGTCTGCATCCAGTTGATGGTTTTATTTTATAAAAGATAAGTGCTCTCTATTATGGTATTATTTCCCTATGTATGATTTATTCCACTGTGTATTTATTTATCGTTGAATTCAACATTTATAATATGCATGCTTTCTTTTTATTGTTGTGCATGTCGTTTAGTTCCTTTCTTTTATGCATCTTTATTAATTTGAAAGGTATATGTAAGAGAAAGAAGCCCGAGAACGGGCTTGAAGTAGCGTATTCTGGACTATGGGAGGTTAGGTATGTTATTGTCCTACATAAACTTGCTATCATATAGTAGTACCAAGTCTCCTACTTAGAATTTTTTTGACTTAATGTGTCTTTCATGCCATTCTTTTTCCCTTGCTTTTTGCACTTGTTGATGGAACCTTGTGGAAAATCTATCCTCCTCAAGTTGTACCAGTTGTGATAGTCATTCCTATTTTGCGCCTGAATCCGACATATCTATGATAGTTGTGATGCACAGGCTTGGTAAAATAAATTTCATCGTCATTACTGCCTCATGTTCGTATACCAACCTGAAAGGTGTTTTTCCTATTAAATTCTTGTTGGTTGTCCTGTATGCCCATAATACTGTAGGGATTCTTAAGTCCTAGTCGTCTCTTCCCACATTGCAGATTTTTGTTATTGCATTCGCTAGGTTCTCTTGAATGCTTCCATAGTGCCATTAGCCTGTGGGTGGTATGGTGTACTCTTATGGTTTTAGATTTGGAATTATTTGGTCAAGGTTGTTATGGTTTTATTCATGAAGTGTGTTCCTTGATCACTCATCAATGTTCTAGGACATCGAAATCAAGTTACTATGTTTTCGAACAAAAAGTGCATGACAGTTTCTACACTGCAATATGTGACTGGGGTAGCTTATGCCCATTGAGTTAGATTTTTTTGCTAAATTGATGTACCTCACCCCTGATATTCTTGTTGGTGGGTTAATTGGTCCAATAAAGTCGATAGCCCACTTATCAAAATCTTGTAATGTAACTTGTGGGTTCAATGGCATCTCATCCCTTCTAGAGGGTTTTCCAACCCTTTTACAAAAATTGCATGTCTGACAGTATTCCTTTGCATCCTTGTGGAGTGCATGCCACCATAACCCTATGCATAAGACCTTCCATGCATTTTATTTCCATGCATAATTTCCTCCAGCTATCCTATCGTGCACTTCTGCCAATAAATTTGTTCTTTCATGTTCGACTATGTAGCGTCATAGTATTCCATCTATGCCCAGTTTATATAAGTTGCCTGCAATTAGTTGGTAGTCCACAGCCTTTACTACCAACTTATTTTTATGCATGATCTACATGTCTGAGGGGGTCATTCTTGTACTTAGGAACTATACAATATCTTTAAAACAATTGTCTACCATCTTAACGGAGAATAATTGTGGGTCTAACAAGATATCATCCAGGTTTCTTGTCTCTTCTCCCAATAGAATATGTGACAAGTGCTTCAGTCCTGCATTAATTTTACCTAGTTTTACTACTACATTGAATTCGTACACCTAGAACAATAGGAGCCATCTACAAATCCTCCCCCCAACACTGGCTTGTTGACCAGATATCTTAGTACAGAATGATCTATGTACATATTAAAGTGTGAACCTAGTAAGTAGTGTATGAACTATTGCAGTGTGTCGACCATAGACAATCCCTCACTTTTTGTTGTGGTGTATTTTTTCTCCATTGTTGATAGTTTCCTAATTGCAAAAGTAATTGGATGATCTATCTCTTTGTCACTTCGCTATGAAAAGATCATGAACAATGTTATTGATGATGCATCCATGTGTACATGAAAGTCCTTGTTCCAATTCGGGAAAACTAATATCAGCACAGTTACTAACTTATGTTTCAGTGTGTCGAGTCCTTCCTGGAAATCATAATTCCATTGGAACTTCGTGTCTTTATTCAACAATTTTTCCATTGGGGCTGTAATTTGCACATATCCTTTGATAAATTTCTTATAATACCCGATATGACCCAATGTTGTGCGTAGTTGTTTGACTGACATGGGTGGTTGTAAGTCCAGAATAACTGCAATCTTTGCAGGATCAACTATCATGCCTTGTTTGCATATGACGTGTCTCAATAATATTCCAAACGGTGCACAAAAAATACACTTCTTTAGGTTTAAGGGTATCTAATGTTGTCTACAATTATCTTAGCAATTCGACATAATCTTGTAATAGGTTAAATACAGTCCAGTCATCCAAGTAGACTTTGAGAAACTTATGAATGAACTCCTTAAACACTACAAAAAATACTCTGGAAAATACCGTAGGGGCATTTTTTAACCCAAATGGCATTATTGTGTATTAAAAACTTCCCCATTATGTCGTGAATGTAGTCTTATGTCTATCTTCCTGTGCAATTCTTATCTAATGGTATCATGAAAAACCATCTGTAAATGAGTAGTCCTCTTAGCCAGCTACGTTTTCCAGTACTTCGTCTGTAAATGGTGTTGGGAATGGATCATGCAGGCATTCATCATTCAGTTTCCTCAAGTCAACACAGATTATTACACACCATGTTTAATTGTCCTAGACTACTACTGGACTTGTCCATTCTAATTCCTCAACCGGTTTGATAACTCCTACTTTCATCATTCGATCTATTTCCTCCTTGAATTTTTCTTTATATCTTGGATTCATTCTATAGGGTCTCTATTTTACTAGTTTAGCATTGCGTTTCAATGGGATCCGCATCTCCTCTAACTCACTTGCTATTCCTTTAATCTCAGATAAAGTAGTGGGAAATAAGTCTTGATATTCGTGCAGTAGATCTGCTATCTTTTATAAGGTCTCCTCATCCTAGTAACCCCCATCTGTGTAAACTTGGGGTCTTCCTCCATTCCAATATTAACTTTGCATGTCTTGACTAGTTGTGCATATGTTGTAGATTACAGCTCTGGGCCCTCTACTATTCGTTCACCCTTTGTTTCTTATACTTGGATGTTGTGAGGATCGTCATCGTCTTGATTGCTTGCATCACATTGTAACATTCTGATAACTTGTGAATTTTCATGGAGGAGTCGTGTGCACTGCATACGGATATGACTTCCATTACTTCTTATTTAGCAAAGATTTTCGATTTAATCTTGTATAGCGTTGCACTTATAGGGGCTGAATCACTCTGAAAGGTAAATGCTATCTGGAATCATTGCGTTATGTAATCCCATTCTATTATATATTTTTCCATCTCCAGTTCTAAGTACCATTTCTTTGGAATGGTATAAACATGTGTGTCAATCCTTTCCTTGGGATCAATTTCCATGCTTTTTCACACTACACAACATGGTCTATTTGGTTTCCTTCCCCAGTATATTTTTGCATCATGTTTCCCTCTTTGGTATTAAATATTATTTGGATTAGTCTCCTACACTATTTCTAATCTTCCATGGTTCCTTTGTGTGTTGTTGTTGGTGCAATTATATGTTCAATATATTGCAATCATTTAGTATGTCAATCCGGTTTCGTAATCAATAGAGTTGATGTACTATATGTCTCGATAACAGATAATTGCCTATGTCTATTGAGTATAGTCTATGTAAGAAAAAACTTTTGAAACCGAATACTTTGTTTTCACAACTTTTAAATAACACTCCCCACATAATTCAAAATTCATAAAGCAAAACTTATCAACAAGCATATAATCTAGAATTCTTGCTCAGGTGATGGATCTGTTCATTGTTGGCTCATGAAAGATAAAGATGAACTATGATTCCATCTCCTGGAACAAATACACAAACAAAAATTAACACTCTGCATGATTTTTTTTTAAAAGGAAACTTAATCAAACTTAAAAGAATTACCAGGCAGGGTAAAATACTCCATTATAAGTGCATGTATGGTGAGAGATGGAGGTCTTGATTGTTCCAGTGTTTTCAAGGTGTAATCTAATCAATTCTGGAAAATAAAGATACGTGTATTGGAATGATCCATTACAAGCTCATGTATGGTGAAATATGGAGATCCAACATGTCCTTAGATTTGCAACAAAAAAAAACAAACACTACAGCATTTACTCTAGACAAAACACTAAAGCACTTAAATCGAATGATTGTTTTCACATACTCACACAAAGATGTCAAATCATTACTCAAAAACCATTACACTCAGAGATCTCACATTACACACACAACTCTCACTTACTCAAAATTACCACACATCCATGTGACCTACTATTAAATGTATCACTGAAACATGACAGGGGTAGGATTAGATGTTGTAATCAAACATAAAATTACTTTGTTCACACACATAGAAAATTAGAATCATATTCACAATTATTTGCAAAGAGACTTACCTTGATTGGTTCGGTGGGCCCTTTTCGTACCAACAAGGCATCTCTTAAGAGAAAATTACAGTAGAGAAGATGTAAATGCACACATATAACCCATAAACTAAAATTATATCATTACTTCATAAAAATGGAGGTACAATCCACAGTTGTTCGAGAACCAAACTTACAACATAATTGTGCTTAATTCTATCTCTGTATATGCCTATCATCTACAAGTCTCTCTCTTTAAAGAGAAGCAATCGTTACAATCCAAGTTTGAAGATAAAATCAAATATTTGCATAATTATTACAATTGGATGATACATCGATTTTTAAGGCAACGATTTCATCCTCATGACACAAAGTGTATGAGTGATGAAATGTATCGTGGTATCCAATGAACAGATAATGTTTGAACCAAAAAATGCCTTGGACCCATCGAGAACACTCTCGTTCAAACAGCCAAGCCTGGGAATTCAGATCGGGTACCAGACATGCATAGCTGCATAACTTGGTATTGGATGCACACAGTCATACAAGTCAGTACCGGACGATCTCAGCAACAGGAAATGTTGTCATGAAGTCTGCTTGAACCATCCAAATTAATCAAAAAGTTCTAAACATCAAATATTCAATCCTAATTATTAATAAATCACCATAAATTATGATTAAATATCAATTACCTCATAGGTACGCAATAATTGTTAAAGGACATGTTTGATGAGGAAAATAGGTAGAAAGTGCATAGTTATTAGGAAAAATTGGTCAGGATATGGGAAATATAATGCAATTGGAGGTGACAAAAAGGAGGCTCAACATTTCCCCCATGCGTAATTCATTGCATGTCCTCATGCAAAACTGCTGAATAAGTCCTCAAAATTTCAAAACTGGTGTTTATCCTCTACCTTTCTTGAACATTAATTGTCTGTTTTTGAGATATCCATCCCTAAAGCCTCATCCTTGAGCTTCCTCTTAATGAATCGTGTATATTGTACTAGGCACAAAACTTTGTTCATCTTGGTAAAGACCTCATCATGCTCACCCTGTATTCTGTAGTTATTCTCCTTCGGTTGTGCATTCTCTTTGTTGATATGCCTATCCAATACTTTATACTCCTTTATTTCTTGCTTCAACTCATCATTATGTTTTGTAAGTTTTTTAACTTTTAATTCCAACTAATGTTTGTTCAGAGAGTTGATTGGTTCATGTGTTTCTTGATCAGTTATCTCTTCCCTGGCTTCAACTTCTCTCCTTAATTCTTTTAGTGTTCATGTCTCTAATTCCTCTACTTCACTAATAGTTGCCACATACATCTCTTCTTGCTCTGGTGAAGTTGGAATTTCAACTGAATCTTCTTCAAAATAATGGACATAAAGAATTGTCCCCTGCTTAACCATACTCCAAGTGGTTCTTCATCCTGGACTTGGGACTTCCTCGATGTTGCTGGGAAAAACACCTTACAGACTAGCAAATAGAGTTCAAACTTTGCATGCAGATTTGACCGAATAGAAATTACTTTCTACCTACATCCCTAGATTTAAATCCCCTTTTCTCAGTAAATGCATGGAAAGATCCACCTACCTTGTTACCGAAATTTGATGTCGATCCTCCGTTGTGCTTGATTACTTGTTCACAATGCTCCTTCCAAAGATGACTGCACTCAAGACCAACAAAAACTATGCATGCATGCCACTTCTATACTAACGGGTTAGAAATCAAACATAAACCAATAAAACCATAGAAAGTTCATGAATTGGGATGGGAAAAGCATTCTCTTTATTACTTAAAATGAGTCAACTTACAAAAGTTGAGACTGGCCACCACTCCTTGAACCTGATCTTGGGCTCCTCTTCTTCTGTCCTTCAACTGCTTTGCTTTAAATATCCTTTGGCATTAGGAAAGGCTAAAGGGCTGGGACAATGGAATATGTAAATGGGCAGAGTTTCTTTGCTATATTTTTTCCTTTTCCAAATGGTACCCCTACCCCTTCTTTTATAGGCTAGAAGGAGCTAGGTTTTTGGACGAACCCTCAGCCATGCATGGCTGGGAGTTTCAGTTAACTCACCCATAGCTTTTTGTTCCATCGGCAACTTTCCTTTTTTCATTCTTTTGTAGGTACACGCGAGCTATTGTGAGTCAGCCAACATGTACACACGTGCAGTAATGGGTTAGGGTGCGTGGGCCTTTACACAATAGGATTTTCAAAGAGTTGTTCAGCAGAGTTTTGGCAAAGAAGGGATATGAGTTGGCCTGATGCCAGGTAAACATGTGTGGTGCAATTTAGGGTTATAACAAATGCCCCCTAATGTGTGAGGTTAGAAGAGCATCTGATGGCTGAAATACATTACCAATCTTTAATGATGTGTTGAACGATTGAGCCCAAGGATCAGGAACCAGGAGGTGTCATCTGCGAAATAAAAAATGTCTCACTGAGGCGGGCATACCCATGCTTGGGATAAAATAAAACCATGGCTACCAATCAAATACATTGTAGATCCATGTTAGATAACTATAAAGAGTAGCCGTGAACAATACACAGTGGAGCTACATCTCAAAATCAGAAAGATATACATATAGAGTATCCATCTTCCAGAAGTTGATTCAGCCTGATGGCTGGACTTCAGTGCTCAAGAAAAAACTTCAAAATCTTCCAAAACTCGAGTAGGAGTGTAATATGAGTGTACCACTGCAATACCCAGAGGTCTTTGATGGCTCGTTAGTCATGGACTTGATAATCTTGATGGTCAGACTGAAGTCTTTAGTGATTTCGAACAAGGACTTGATTGGATATTCAGGATGGCCGGGTATGCGGACAAGAGACATTTTGCAGAGGGGCTGACTTAGGCTTAGTGACAAACTTCCCTTGGACAATAGCATGACAAGTGATGAGACTCAGGCATCATATATGTTAATCATAAGTCTATGAAGCAAGAGGCAGCGCAAACTCTCCATATGTTTGGAAGAATAACCAAATGGTGGAGG
The DNA here is from genome assembly GCA_010110895.2 of Picea sitchensis. Lineage (NCBI taxonomy): Eukaryota > Viridiplantae > Streptophyta > Pinopsida > Pinales > Pinaceae > Picea > Picea sitchensis. The sequence continues at coordinate 23,948 of SNQJ01S0139205.1, read as the reverse complement.
ACACAACTCTATATAGTGAGAAAAGATTCCTAAGGTCATACTACATTCCATAGTCTGATGATCAAACAGACAGATGTGCTTTATCCAAGGGCGACTCATTATGCTGCCAATAAAGAGAATACTTTTCCCATCCTCTTTTTGGGGTATATTTGATTTTTTTGTTCTTTTCAATAACTATAAAAAAAGAATAAAGGAATATAACGTTACAATGGAGGAACGAGTATTGCAAACATACAAGTTCAAGGCACAAGGACAAGACTGATGTTCTAGTAAAATGATACTTAGGAAAAATCCTCCAGCAGCCAAAGGTGTTAAGACGCAGAAGCAAACTGTCACAAGGCTGGTGTATAAGGTATGCAAATGCGGTTAATAAAACACACAATGGTAACGTCCTTCGATGCAAGTTTAACGAGCCTAGAGAAGGGAAGCTCGGTGGTTTTTCATATTTAGAGAGACTGAAAAAACATAAAAGGAGACTCCATTGGGGTACCTTTTTCAAAGATAGTCTAGTCGGTTCAAAAAAGGGGTAAACTAGCACTGATTAGACGCTGATTCAAAACCATTTTAATGAGTGTGATAAGGACAAGATCACTCGGCCATTTTTTCACTATTAAGGAGTCTGAAAAAAGCTTAACTATGGACTCCATCAGGAATATTCTTCTGGACCAATTGAACGAGTGTGAAAGAATAAGGTCACTCGGTGATCTTTTCAATTTTAGGGAGTCTGAAAAGAGCTTAACTATGGACTCTGTGGGGGTTTCTTTTTCGTAAGTTTAGTCTCTCAAGTCCGAAAAAGGGATAAAATTATACCTGAGAGTACTCTTCTAAAGAATGGAAGTTCCATAGAGTATACATTTGTTTGTACATTTGACCGTCCAGACCGAAAAAGGGGTAAACTATCGCTGGACAGACGTGACTTCAAATTTCAGTTTAACGAGAGTGAAGGGCCACAAGATCGCTTGGCAATATTTTCATGTTTAGAGGGTCTGAAAAGGGCTTAAAAGGAGACCTGTTTAAGGAATGTTCTTCTAGAACAATTGAACGAGTGTGAAGAAACAAGGTCACTCGGCAATCTTTTCATCTTTAAGGAGTCTAAAAAGGGCTTAAAGAAGACTCCATAATGGTTACTTATCTCAGTTAATCTGGACGAGATCAAAAAGTATAAATGCAGTCTCGCCGGATGTTGCTTTTGGATCTCAAAACGAGCTTGAAAAACAACAAAGTTGGCTCATGATAGACTCTTTGTGGGTCGATGCCTGGCATCTCCTCGGGGGAGCTGCATGCTCTGACGAAAACATTATCTATGATGCCAAGGGTTCTGGAGATATTGATAGGTGATGTTTCAACAATGGTTTCCATATTACCCTCAGCATAGATCTTGTGTGTAGCTAAGGGATCAGTATGACAAGACCTATCTCCAGTCATAGTCATGGTGAATTCTCCTGCTTCGATTCATCTTAACTCTGGGAGGAAGTATGATCTGTGATGAAGATCTTCCCAAGGTTTGTTTGGAATAGTCATTGCTTCGATTACTGCTTCATCAGAAGGAAAGAATAAGTCTAACGAATCAACGTTAGCAAGAGAACCCTGAGCCCAAATAGGCTCTAGAAGTGGATCTAACTCTTGTGCAGGAGTTGGATCAGTGTTAGCTGAAGCTTGCTGGACTAAAGAGTATGCTACCTTGGCGATAGACAAGGGCATGTACATGCCTGGGTTCTCTGTCTCATCCATCATGGCTAATGGGGAAGGAATAATCCAAGGATCCTCAAAGTAAGTCGTGCGGAATGATGAAACTTGAAAAATATCAACCTTATGGTGATTAGATATAAATTTGATATCATCGTGAGGAGGTGGGTAATCGAAGGTACCCATCA
>SNQJ01S0139205.1:7395-22024 GCA_010110895.2 Picea sitchensis | reverse complement strand
AAGAGGTTATAGTCGAGCAAAGCATCGACTAACTCTACTTCGATAGACACGGTTTTCCCTCCTAACTGCACAGGGAAAGAAGGAACGATGCCATGTGGTCAAAATGAATGATCTTCGAAAGTAATGAGGAGAGTAGGTGATGGAGACAAAACGGGATGGCCAATGGACTTCCAGCATGCTAACGACATAACGCATGTCGAGGTGCCCTCGTCAACCACTGTGTGGAAGATATTCCGAGTAAAAGATTTTGTGGGATGAGACACTACTATCTGAAACACTATGTGGTAAGGCAGACAAGGTTTTAATTCAGTTGTATCTAACATGATGGTGCCTGGATTACAGGTCTCAATAGAGCCCAAAGCGGTTAACAAGGCTTTCCTCTGAGCAGGGCATCTTTGGAGAACCTCCAAAGTAGACATCGCACAAGGGGTTTGTGATAAATCTTCCACCATAGAGTAATTCTGGGTGGCCCTTGCGTTTGGGTTGTGAGAATCATTTTTAAATGCACCCTTTGGAATGTGTGTCATTGTTTCTCCCAACGTCTTCTCAATCTCTAGAGGAAGAGATGGGAGATCAACTTATTTACCCTTCTCAGAAGCGCTTGGTTTACTATAATCATACGCTCTAGTTGATATGAAAGCATCACCCCTAACCATATATACATTTGCAGATGAGGGATTGTTTGGAGGCAGGTAGGTTTCTTGGCTGCCCCCTTCTGTGCTTTTAGAGGCTTGAGTTAGATTTTGCCCATGTTGAAAGGGATTAGTCAACACTGCTTGTTGTTGCTATGTGACAAACTTTTGGGCCTCTGCAAGTCGAGGACAAAGATGGGTCGGGTGGTCTTCCAGGCACAAGTTGCATGGATACCTCACCTTTCATTTTTCTGTGTTGTCCCCACCAGCATTATCAGTGGATTTTTTATCCCCCTTACCCTTCTTTCGTTGTTTTTCCTTCCCTTCAGGCTGCTAGGTGGCCTTTGGGTTAGTCGACTGCACGGTGTGTACTTCTGACATTTGGGTAGGGGGAGAAACCAAAGAAGTAGTTTGGTTGGCCGTTGTATGTTGTATGGATACCTGTTTCAACTGCTTTGTCAATTGCTCAGTGGGCTTGGTTTGTGTTGAACCAACAATACCATCAGCATGTGATCCAGCTCTCTGTCTATTCTTATCCAGTATCGAACGTGGCACATCTGGCAAGATGTTGTATAATAAACTAGACTGAGAATAGATGAGCTCAAATTGTTGAGCCCTCATGAAGGCATCTTCTTCGGAGAAAATTTTGGATCTCGCAGCATCTTTGGATAATTGTGGGACCAAAGACTTAAGGAATCACTCAAGAAGGAATGTTGGTGGGATTGGTACCTTGATTAAACTCTTCCGGCCTCTCCACTCTCAGATATGATCAGAGATATGGTCCATTGTTGTCTATTCAAAATTGGCAAGCAGCTCTATGCTAGTGTCGTATCGCACAGGTAACTGGAAATGGTTAAGGAAGGCCATCGCCAGTTTGCCAAAAGAAGAGTATCTTGAGCGGTCGAGCTCGATGAACCATTTCGTGGAACTCTCAATGAGAGTACATTGAAACAATCACAACTGTACGGAGTCATCTTTCAATGAGTTAGATGAGCACCAAAGATGAAAGGTAGTCACATGATCACCTGGATCTTCATTAGGCTTGGCCTCGAACTTTGGAATGTCTGAAGGAAACTTCATCGGCATCGGAGGCCAACGCGGATCGTGACAAATGGGGTCATTCAACAACCTTGTCAAATCTATCAAGTGTAAAGTTGCTAGGAATGGTAGTTTGGGTTGTTTCTGATAACTTGAGAAAAAGGGTCTTGGAGTTTGATTGGCACCAGGTTGCCAGGAAAAGTTTGGTTGTTGTCCTAGATTCTGGTAGAAACCATGCCCTTGGCTAGCGTAAGGATTTTGCATCTGTGGAGACATCATCGGTTGATTTCCAAAAAAGGACATAGAGTGTTGGGCATGCATTGTATTCAAAGGACTTTGGGAAGGATTACCCCATGCCAGTCCCATGGGGATAGGCATAGTCGTATATCCAGGGTTCCATTGATTGTGGAAAGAATTACCCCAGAACAACATTCCGGAGGAGGGAACAAATCCTTGCCCTAAATTCCAAGGTCCTGCTATGTGTGCCCCCTATGAAGGAATAGTACCCTGCGTAGGAGTAGATTGTCCAAAAATGGGGTTGCCCCCAGTTAGGAAAGAGGCTGACGAGAATGTGCTATTACCAAACGTTTCGTTCCAAGAAAACGATGTTGAACCTATCGGCATACTATGAAGAGGTGGTCCTTGACTCCCCGCTCCAATTAAACTATTGTGTGTAGGTTGCTTGGTGGATTGTTGATGCGAACCACCGAGCGAAGGGGATGCAAGAGGGATATGACCTCTTGTGTAAGGAAAAGCATTAAAAGGGACAAGAGTGCCCCCAAAGTGACCTTGCAGAGGAGCACTAGAGCTCCCTACCCCCAGACCCAAAGTCTATAAAGTGGAGTAGGTTAGTACAGGACTTGTACCCGAACTAGGCATACCGTATGAGAATGGAGGGCCTATTGCACTAGGTGTGAAGGGGGTTGTGGCCACCGCCATAGATGGGTTCGGTCCATTGTGTGACTTAGTTGCGGTCGATACCATGGTGGCTCGAATCGAAAATGGTAGGTTAGGAGATGACTCTCCTATGGTGACAACCGTGATGGGAATTGAAGAATTCCCAGAAGAAGTAACAACATTTGTTTCCATTGTTGTCTGGCGTTCATGAAATTGGATTGGTACAATAAACGGTGCCAAGTTATTAGTGGTTGGGGTTTCAACTGAGCCAAGAGCGGTTGCTTCAAGGTTAAAAATGGTTGATTCCTCTGAGGGTTGTTTGGGCATAGTGGTTTGTAACCCGGTCGCTTCAAAAGACCCTTGTTGGTCTAGCTTCCGCCTTAATGGTGGTGGGGGTGGCTCCAGTGTAATCTGCGGCAGGCCAAGAAGCCTTCGTGATCGGCGGAGCTCGGGATCCTCCACCGTGTGAGAAGATATAAGACACTCTAAGGTATTCTAAACGTTCAAAAGTAACACACACTAAAAGAAGCCCCTAAGAGATTAGACAAGCAATCACTAAATTATTTGGAAGAACAGTTACAACAACCAACACTAGAGAAACTTACCGGTGCAAGTGCAACTTGAACATGGAAGCACCCTCTGGGAATACTCTGCAAAGAATGGCCTGATGTTTGTCCTAGGTACCGTGGTATACCCCCGCAGTCACCTGTGTATGTCCCTAAAAATATTGGCAACTAGGTTGCCAGCACGCGAACAGTCACCAGGCGGGTACAGTCGAAAGTCGGGTAGACCATAATGAGCAGGGTATCGAGCCTGAAACCTGTCAAGGGTATCGAGATCAAATGGTATGGAATACAATTGAGGACCTCGAATGGATTCAAGACCCATGAAGCCCCATGGCAAATGCAAACGACGGAATCCCAAAACAAGCCCTCTATATGTGTTCTCCACTACGATTGGTCAGGCTTTGGAGGGGTTATCTTTGCTACCTTTCCACATGCGACCTCGTGTTTATCCCCTGTGTTAGAGGGGGGTCCCATATAAATTCCATGAAACTGGACTTAGACACTCCCTATCTCAGAGTCCAATGTTTGGTTTTGAATGGCCTTGAAGAGTTTCCTCTCCAACCTAATCCAAGGCCCTAGTCCTGAACTAGTTTATGAACCCTACAAACATAAAAGTCTAGTAGATTTAAAATTAGCGTTGCTTTTATGGATTTGTCTTACGTCAAGGGGTATGGAGGTGAAACTGATGATGTGTAAAATACGAAAGAAAAAAATGAATAACAAAGCTGGAAAAAAAACTTTTACTGAATGCAAAATTTCGACAACTTTTCAAAAAATATTTTTAATTTTTCTAAGATTTTGGACAGCAAACTCAAAGGAATTTCACTCGACTATGAGCTACTTATGATCTAAATGAACTGAAAAATCTTATGAAATAAAATACTTTTCCCTAGCTAATGATGCAGAAACACACTCTTCAACCAAAGAAGAAAATGAAAAGAGATTTTTTTATTTATTTAAGTGCTAGTAAAGCAAGAAAGGGAAAATACCGACAAGCAAAAAACCAAGAAAAACAACTCTGGCTTAAAGCGCAGATTGCAAAGAATCAAATTAAAGAATCACACAATGGAAATTGTAAAAATAATGACTCTCACGCTTGTCTAAAAACCATAAAAAAAAAAATATATATATATATATATATATTTTTCTGACAACGTTTTAAATGAGAAAAAGCAAGCTAAGGATAAAAATAATCATAAGCTACTGACTATTCAAACATAGATTCAAACACCTGAGAGGAATACTTCTTATCAAAGGAGNTGGGTTGACCTTGTACAGGCCACGTGTATATCTAAAATCTAAGGAAAAATATGAAAACAGATAGACCAGACTAGGAAGAGACCTCTGGTATTGATAACTAGGATCCCTTGAAGGCTTGGATACTCTTTCTAACAGAAAAAAAAAAATAATGCAAGGAAAAATAATAAGGCAAAAAACAATCTGAGATAGGACTGTTAGCAAACAAGACTCAAACAGAATTCCAGAAAACCCTCTGAGAATGTGTGATTCTGATAGGGAAGAGGAGGACTGCCTCTAAGGTTCTCTGAACTCCTGCACGCTACTGATATCTCTACATCTAGCGTTCACACGTAGGCTGTAAGAGGCTAGGGCGTGGGTACACACGTGCAGGCCCTATGCAGGCCACGTGTACCTCTGTGTGTCCTGAAAAACACAGTCAAGCAAAAGTTAGGGAAAGCTGGTATGGAAAACCAGACTCCCTGCTAGCTCAGACCTTACAGAAACGAAAAGAAAATACATGCAAGAAAAAACTAGTCTTTAAACTACCCATCAACTAAAAAATTCCAAGAACCCTAAAGAGTATTCTCCCCAGTATGGTTGCCAATTCTTTTGTTGGGAAAAACACCCTATGGACTAGCAAATAGAGTTCATACTTTGCATGCAGATTTGACTGAATAGAAATTACTTTCTACCTACATCCCTAGATTTAAATCTCCTTTTCTCAGTAAATGCATGGAAATATCCACCTACCTTGTTACCGGCGTTTGATGTCGATACTCCATTGTGCTTGATTTCTTGTTCGCAATGCTCCTTCCAAAGATGACCTACACTTAATACAAACAACTATGCATGCATGCTACTTCTATACTAACGGGTTAGAAATCAAACAACTATGCATGCATGCTACTTCTATACTAACGGGCCTCCTTCAAAATGCTATAAAAGCCTTAAATGATAAAGAAATTTTATTGCATACCTCCCTTCACAAGTTAAAAATTTTTGTAAGAAGACAAGCATTGTATGATATTCCTCTTTGATCCAACCTCTAGAGATACCTTTCTTCCAATTTGGGTCTAGGTGCTGAGGGTTCAAGAATATTTTATAGATGCTCCTATCCATGATGATTCCTTTGAAATACTTCTCCCCAGTGGAAGGTAGCCCGATCGCCTCTGCTATGGTGTCTTCAGTAATTGTTAGTTTTAGGTCCCCCAACTAGATGCTCTCTCCATCATAACTCTAGGTGAATGCATGAGATACCCCCTCATGATGTCCTCTGAATTTTTGTAAGAAGGGAACCCAACCAGCCTTTTCAATTTTTTATTTGCAAGCTTGATACTCCTTCATTTCTCTGTACAAATGAAACACTGGTTCGTTCCTGTCAACCCTCATGTCGGCATAAAGATGGGTTTTAAAACAAGTATGGGTAACAGAATTTAGGTGAGGTTTTGGTACTGACGTAAAATTATGAGAATGGGGTAATGGAAGTAGAGTAACGAGATAGTAGGAGAAAATAGAATGGTGTATAACAGAAAAATGGTTAATTAACGCTCATCTGGATGGTGAAGCCCTCCAGAAGAGCGTATATAATGAAAACGAGAAGACAATGATCACTTCCTTGAAATGATAGAGAGGTAAGGGAGGATTCCAAAATCATGCTGAAATATCATGTTCGTGGATACGGTGACAATCATACCCAGAAATAATGTCACATCCCATTCTTACCGGTTTTTGTAATGATTAAAATGAATATGGCTGATGTGACTGGAATTCACCATTGGATAGAATTCAACGTCATAAGTTTAAAAAAATATGAGGTTATGGAGGAGGCCTAATCATAGTTTTGACATCATACGAACGAGAATTTTTGACAAGATATGCCAAATCGGACGATCACTCCATGAGGAGATTTATATACATCATAAATGATTTTGAAAATAGGGGAAAACATGAAAAATTTGGAAAAATAATGATATGGAGGTTTAGTAACTCAAGATAACAAGGGAATATGAGGGTAACCATATGTATAATACAAAATTCATGTGATTCTTAATAAAAAGGAATAAACATTGAGTCCATACCTATATTACCTGGAATGCATTTGATCCATTAAAGCAATATCAAATGTAGAGCAATGTTACCCAAATTCCCTCATCAATACTGGATGACAAACTCAGTACCGGATCAAAACAAAAAAACCATTTTAGTATCGAACCAGCATGGAGAATTTTTCAGTATCGGACCAACATAGAGGATTGGTTTAGTACCGAACCAACACAGAGAGACTTTTCCAATACCGAATGAACTCAAAGAATTTTTCAATACAAGATGAAACTTTGGCAAAGTACCTAGAATCTTGTAGGCTTGTTATTCGTGTATAAACATGTTCTGAGGGTCAAGCTAAAGTAGAGGTTGGCATTCACTAATGTTGTACGTGAATTTGTTCCTCTGAATGACCATGTTGAAAAAGTTATAAATAGCAGACTGGTACAGGGGTGTTGAAAATGCAACGGAAGTATCATGAAATGAGGCAAAAGGTCCAATGATTAGCCTCCAAGATCTGTAACAGGAAGGAAACTGTAGCTAGACATCCTCCTGTAGAGGTCCAAAAACCTCCTCTTTTTGGAACCAAACAAACTAAGGCTTCTGGTTCCACTTCCATCTTATTTGAAAGGAGAACCTAACTACCACTGTCCTGTGGATTTTTTTCGAGCCTAGGTCAGTTTATGCTCATCGGTATTTTCAATTTTTAGGAGTCTGAAAAACTTAAAGAAAACTCCTTATATTGTCCTATGGATTTTTCTCAAGCCCAGATCAGTTTTTTCTCACTAGTGATTTCAATTTTTAGGAGTCTAAAAAACTTGAAGAAAACTCCTTTTAATGTCCTATGGATTTTCTTGATCCTAGATCAGTTAATGCTCATCGATGTTTTCAATTTTTAGGAGTCTAAAAAACTTAAAGAAAACTCCATTAGGCTCCTTTTCCATGAGTAATCTACCAAGGTTGGGTAAAGGAATAAACTTACCTCTGGTAGATGTCCTCTTTATTGCTTATCTACATGAGAACACAATCATCTTGTGACTTTGTTAGTAACACCAAAAATCACTATCTGACACACACCTATATACATATATGTACAAAGTTAAATAAAATCACACAAAAAAAACTTACAGTGGTGGTTTAGCAGGAGGAGAACCCCTCTTTCTTACCAATTGCATTTTAGAATTATGAATAATTTATTTGATAAAATCCTCTTTAGAGAGAGGCTTGTGATAGAATTTCAATCGATGTCCATTTGCAAAAAAGGAGGTATGATCTTCATCAATAGTATTTATCCTTACTGAACCATTTTCATAAACTATGTCTACTTCATAGGGTCCCAACCATCGAGTGGACAATTTACCCTTGAAATTCTTGAACATATTGTCATATAGAAGGGCCCAATCACCTGGCTAAAAGGATTTCTTCTTGATGTACTTGTCATGCCATTTAGTCCTTTGTTCTTGAATGAGTGTAGTCCTATGAAGATCATATTGTTTGATTTCATCAAGTTCATTCAACTACAATATCCTCTGCTTTTGGGCTTCATCCAAATCCATTCCCAATTTCATAGCAGTCCTGAAAGTTTTTACTTGAAATTCTATGGGGAGCTATACCTGCTTCTTATACACTAATTCATAAGGTGTATGGCATGTTGTGTTTCTCCAAGTTGTTATGTAGGCCCATAAGGCCTTAGGAAAATGATCTACCCAATATTTATGGTGTAACTAAACTATCTTGGTAAGTATAGCCTATATCACTTTGTTAGTTGATTCCACTTGTTTGTTTTCTTGGGGGTGATAAGGTGAGGATTTTCTATGTTTAAAATGATATTGTTCAGTAATAGATTTGACTAGATTGGAGGTAAATTGGGTTCCTTGGTCTGTCACTATTTATAGAGGCACACCAAAACGAGTAAAGATGTCTTCAAATACAAAATCAACAACAGATTGTTCATTTGCATAGTACAAATATTTAGCCTCTACACATTTAGTCACATAATCTCTACAAACCAGTATATACGTTCTTCTTCTAGACATGGGGTTGATAGGTCCTACAAATTCTAAATCCCATTTCTCAAAGGGTTCAATTACTACCTGAGCTTGGAGAGGCATCTCATCACTTGTAGTTGGTTTCCTCATCCTCTGACAATCATCACAACTGGCCACATATTTCTTTGCATCCTTGAAAATAGTTGGCCAATAGTAGCCTGAATGTATTATTTGATATGTTGTCCTCTTATCAGTAAAATGGCCTCCACATGGGCCATCATGGTAGGCTTTGAATATATCATACATCTCAACCTCCCATACACATCTTCTAATCACCAAATCAGGTCATGTACGGTATAGACAGTCATCATGCCACATATAATTTGCACTTAGCTGAATAATCCTCTATTTTTCTCGAAGGGACAAATTATGAGGTAATTTCCCTATTACAAGATAGTTAGCCACATATGCATACCAAGGAATGTAAGTAGAAATAACAAACATACTTTCATCTAGAAAATTGTCACCTGTATGAATAAGTCTAGATAGGAAATCAGCAACAAGGTTAACTTTGGTAGGTCTGTCAATGATAGTAATATTGAATTCTTGCAATAGTAACAACCATCTAGTAACTCTAGCATTTGGCATAGTCTTATTCATTAAAAATCTAATGGTTGAGTGGTCTGTGTGTACAAAAACATCATACCATGTTATTTAGTGTCTGAATTTATTAATGGCATGAACCAATGATAAGAATTATTTTTCAATGACAGTGCAATTCACTTTGGTAGGGGAGAAGATTTTGTTGACAAAGTAGATAGCATAGGGGAGTTGGTTTTCTCTTTGTCCTAGAACATCTCCCAAAGTGGTATCTGAGCCATCAGTGCAAATATGAAAGGGAAGAGACCAATTCGGTCCTCTTAACACAGGGGCACTGGAAATCTTTTTCTTTAAAATTTCAAAAGAAATCTGACATTGCTCATCCCAATGGAATTTTTCTCTTTTGCTAATAATTTGAATAGTGGGGCAGCCAAGTTTTTGAAATTTTTAATGAACCTCCTATAATAACCATCATTCCATAAGAAGCTTCTAACTTCTTTCTGTGAGCTAGGGATCCTGGTTTGAGAAATAATGTCAATTTTAGCAGGATCTACCCTTAATCTGGTACCAGAAATATGGTGACCCAAAACAATCCCTTCAGTGAACATCATCCTATATTTTTCATGGTTGAGGGAAAGATTAGTCTCTATACACCTGATCAATACTTTCTACAAATGGTCCAATGCTTGTTGGAAATCATCCCCATATACTGTGAAGTCGTCCATATAGACTTCTATGCAGTCATGGGTTAAATTAGAAAAAATAGCTAGGACAGCCCTCTGAAATGTGGTAGGGGCATTACACAAACCAAAGGGAAGAACCCTATAAGCATAAGTATGCCATAGGAAAGTGAATGTGGTTTTTTCGTGATCTTCAGGGGAAATTTGGATATGATTATACCCACTAAACCCATCTAACAAAGAAAAGTACCTCTTCCCAGACAAGGTGTCCAATACCTGGTCTATGAAAGGTAAGGGAAAATAATCTCTATAGGTATCCTTGTTCATCTCCTTGAAGTCCACACAAATTCTCCATTTTCCATTCTTCTTAGGGACAATAACTAATGGGGATACCTACTTGCTATCTAAAATAGGATAAATAAAATTGGCATGTAGGAGTTTTTGGATCTCTTATTTCACTATGTATTTTAAGGTTGGGTTCATTCTTCTTTGGGGCTGCCTAACAGGCCTGATTTGATCATTGTTGTAAATATGGTGTCTACAGGTATCAAGGTGAATTCCTTTCATATCGGAGTAATCCCATGCAAAAGCATCGGACTGTCCTTGAATCATTTTGATCAATTTTTGTTGTTGATCTGATTTTAGGCTAGAATTTATATACAGGGATTTTCCGGGACGAATTTCAACAATCTAAACAACTGACTCCTCTTATCCACTTATTCTCGATATAGTAAATAATGTAGAAGTGGAGGGATGCCAAACCTCCTGAAATTCAAAGATGAAAATATGTGTGAATTCTAGAAAATATTGAGGATACTCAATGCATTATGTATTGGCTAGAAATAGGCTTAAAATATGTTCTTCAGTTTGTTCTTGAACTCCCTTTTCTTGCTCAAGTGTTAATAGGAGTTGAGCACAGTTCTCCTCCCCATATGGATTCTCCATCCATACAGGAACTTCATTGGCTGGTTGGGTAGGAGGAAAGAGAACAAGTTTCTGACTGTGGGTTCCATTAGAAATTGTCATCTACCTAGACCAACAAATAATAAATGAATTAGCAGTGGCCAAGCAAGGTTGACCAAGAACAACTGGATGTCCAGGTTTGGAGGATTTTGAATGAATTACCAATAAGTCCACAGGATACTCCCAAGAAGATAAGGTAATTATTACATTATCTAGGCTTCTTGTTAGGTTGATGGTTGATTTGTCTGCCAATTCCAGCAAGGTCTTTGTTGGCCTTAAATGATTTAGTTGGAGCGTACGCATAGTGTCAACAGTCATAACATTTATTGCTGCTCCTAGATCAATAAGTGTATTTGAAAAAGAAATACCATTAATTTCTATATTCACCACTGGGTTTCTTAGATCATTATATTTGAATATCATTTATGATATAAATTATGATAGTTGTCCAACCACTTGTATAACAGGAGGTTCCTTCCTCTTCCTTCCAGGTTTTTTGATGCAAATATCCCTTATAATTTTATCATAGATAGGAATATCCTTAATGGCTTGGAGTAGGGGAATATTTACACATATATTCCTTAGTTTAGCTTCTAAGTCATGTCCTAGAGGTACCTCAGGTTTCTTCACAAGTAACCTTTCTGGATAGGGTGGAGGATTAGTTTCCTGAGGTATTTCTGATGGTTGAGAAGTGTGAGGAGGAATTTCCTCTTGTATAGGGATGCCTTCTTCTTCATTGGATTGGTCATCTATGTGTTCTTCTTCTCGAATAACCACTATAGAATTTCGTTTATTTAAGACTTTCCCAAATCTCAATTGAATTTCATTTAGTGAAGTAGGAGTTATTACATAAGTTGGAAAACTTTGTACTTCAAGATTTTGTACAGGTTGAGTAGGTCTATTGTTCATATTAGGGATGGGTTGTGCAGGAATAGGGGTAGGCCAAGGGGGGTTTGGATTAGGTGCAGCTTACATTTTTTGTTGTTGATTTGGGTTCAAAGGCAAGGTGATTTGTTGTTGCAGCTGGGAATGTGGAAGTAAAGAAGGTGGATTAAATCCTAGTAACAACTAAGAGATATTTGAAGGATATTGTGGGTAAGTAGGAAGAGTTGGTGGTTGAAAAGAAACATTCCCATATGCAGGGCCCCTCCATCCTTATTTCCAAGGTTGGACTTGTAGTTTCTGATGTGTCCATTGATAATAAGGCATTGGAGGAATCCATTTTTTGTGTGATTATTGTGTGGTAGGATCGTAAAACATATTAGGATTTTGTTATCTCCATGCTCTCTTGAGGGGATATGATGTTTTCTATGGTTCTCCCCCTCCCTTGAAAATGGATTTTAGTCTAGGTAAATAAGGGCACTCATTGGTAGGGTGATCTTATGTACAAATCCCACATATTTCAATAACATTAATAGGACATTCTTTTTTAGGGTGCCTCTTCCTGCACAGAGGATAGAAAATTGCTAAAGTAGCATTTTCTTATTCTTGTTTCTTTTTTATCTTCATAGTGTCTAATTGGATGCTCATTGTGTTTAGGATGTATGTTTTAAATTTTTCAAGCAGATTCTCTAATTATATCCTTGTAACACCTCCTGGAGTAGGTTTGTTAGTTCTTCCTATAGGATCCCTTGCACTTTTTCCTATTTTGGCTTGGCTATGAGAGTACCTTTTACAATACTTTGCAATGTCTTCAAATGGCTTCTGATATGCATCCCCAGAATTCATGAGGTTTAGTACCTCAATACATTCATCCCTTATACCTTTTAGGAAGATGGTTCTAACTGTGGTCGTGTCTAAGCAAAATTGTTTCATCTTTTGATAGTTATATAGGAACCTTTCTAGGTAATCTTCCAAAATTTCCTCCTCAGACTGTTGCATTTTAAATATATCATTCCTAGCATCTCTAGGTCTACAATAGTTCTGATATTTCTAGAGGAAGGTTTCCTTCATACCATCCCAATATAATATAGTGTGTTCTCCTAGGCTAATAAACCACCTTAATGTTGAGTCTTTAAGTGTGGCTGGAAAGAGTTTTAGTTTTTGTGCACTATCAGTGTAATTATAACTCCTACATAGTATATCAAATTCAAACAAAAATGAATCAGGATCTTCTATTGACATACCATGGAAGTGAGGTAGTGATGACAGCAAAATATTCTTCATAGCAACATCTCTAGTAATGCCTAATATTGGGAATCCAAATGTCTCTGTTTCATTGTTTGCATTTCCCTCCTAATCTACCATATCTCCAAATAGCATGTTCCAGGTTGTTGGTGATGTATCCCCACTAAGTGATGGTTCAACCACTGGGTTGGTTGGTATATCCAAATGTTCCAATACTTTGTGTGTTTCTCCAATGGCATATTCAGCCTCTTCTACCACTACCTCTGTCTCTTTTCAATCTCTCCCTTTTGATTGGGTCTCTACTGCTTCCCTTCCCACTTGTTGTACTATGTTTTCAATCTGAACAGTAGCTCCAGATTTAGGACATTTGGTTGTAGTTTCAGTTACTACCTTTGAAATATCCCCTTTGAGGATTTTTCCTACACAAACATTAGTTGAGTTAGTATGGGGGGGTTTCATGATTTTTCTGTAACTTTGGGGGGTTTTCTTGATTTTTCTGCAATTTTAGATGCAATAAATCTACCTTTGTTATCTCTACATTTATGCATAAAAATAATATCTAAATACTAACTCACCACAAAATTTAATTATTGAAGGTAAGAAGACAACCTGACTTTGGAAAACCCCACTAAAGTGGATGTGTGGGATCTTCCCTCACATCTTACTATCTTCTCCCCACCCTCGGGTCATCTTTAAAAACAATCCAAAACCATAAAAGCAATCCAATGCAAACACTACCTATTACCGTTTACAACTCCTCGGCAACGACGCCAAAATGTTGTTGCAATTATATGTAGAATATATTGCAATCATGTATTATGTCAATCCGGTTTCGTAATCAATAGATTTGATGTACTATATGTACCAATAACATATAATTTCCTATGTCTGTTGAGTATAGTCTATGTAAGAAAACACTTTCGAAACCAAATACTATGCTTTCGGACCTTTTAAATAACACTCCCCACACAATTCAAAATTCAGAAAGAAAAACTTATCAACAAGCATATAATCTAGAATTCTTTCTCAGGTGATGGATCTATTCATTTTTGGATCATGAAAGGTAAATATGAACTGTGATTCCATCTTCTGGAACAACTACACAAACAACAATTAACACTCTACATGTTTTTCAAAAAAAGGAATCTTAATCAAGCTTAAAAGAATTACCAGGTAGGGTAAAACACTCCATTATAAGTTCATGTATGGTGAAAGATGGAGGTATTGATTGTGCCTATGTTTGCAAGATGTAATCTAATAAATTCTGGAAAAGAAAGATAAGTGTAGTGGAATGCTCCATTATAGGCTCATGTATGGTGAAATATGGAGATCCAACCTGTCCTTAGATTTGCAGAACAAAAACAAACACTACAGCATTTAGTCTAGAAAAAACACTAAAGCACTTAAATCGAATGATTGTTCTCACATACTCACACAAAGATGTCAAATCATTACATAGAAATCATTTCACTCAGATACCTCACATTACACACACAACTCTCACTTACTCAAATTACCACACATCCATGTGACCTGCTATTAAATGTATCACTGAAACATGACAAGGGTGGGATTAGATGCTGTATTCAAACATAAAATTATTCTATTCACAGACACAGAAAACCGGAATCATATTCACAATTAATTACAAAGAGACTTACCTTGATTGGGTCGGTGGGCCCTTGCCAGACCAACAAGGCAGCTCTTAAGTGAAACTTACAATAGAGAAGATTTAAATGCACACATATAACCCATAAACTAAAACTATATCATTACTTCAGAAAAATGGAGGTACAATCCACAGTTGTTCAAGAACCAAACTTACAGCATAATTGTGCTTAATTCTATCTATGTATATT